>JAADXW010000600.1:0-18728 GCA_023337975.1 Phytopythium ostracodes
CCCGCGACCTTTCACATCATTCTCAGATCTGAGTTGGATATAACTTCAACCTGCACACGTCACATAGTACGTCACTCAGTTCACTTTAGTGACATCATCAGCTTCTCACCGTCTCACGTTTTGGTCGACGTTCAGCTCACAGCTACACTTCGGCGTCAAAGTGCCTCGTTCTAAGGCCGCCAGCAAACAAATTGTTCGTTATTTTTGCTTTTCAATGAGGCGCACTGCGTGGTTCTCTCGTTCTCCGGAGTGGACAGAGGAGAACGCGCTATTTGTGACCTTCGGAGCGGCGAAACAGCCCTCGCAATGCTCTTTTCTTGGCGTTCTTTATCCTTGTAGCCTCCGTGCTATTTTCGCTGCCGACGACTGTCGCCCCTCACGCGCCGAGTCGTGTACGTTTTGCTCGGCCTTCTCTATTGCGCTTGTATTGACGGAGGGATCGACGCCAGCACCGCGCGCGCCGTCCCTCTCATCCTTTACACCACAAAGGCGGCGACGCGTTGGAGCTTCACGCGCTTGTGTCTGTGGCGCGAGTGAGTTTGGCGTGTGTCTCCAACAGCCAGCGATACTATCGACTCGCCCAATGCGCGCTGCTCCTTGGCTGCTATAGGAAAGTATCACAGCAGTCGTCAACTCTACACACACAGCAATGGGCGGCGGCGTGTCCAAGGTCGAGTACGAGCGCGTGCGCAAGGAGCTGCTGCTCAAAGACCAGGTCATCCGCACACTCCAGGAGCGACTGGATGAGAGCAGTCGCAACGGTGGCACCGGCAACGTGCGCCAGTCGGCCACCGCAACGCGAGCTGGAAGAGCAGCAGCCGCTACAAATGGGGACGACGGCGTCGGTGGCGACACAAGTCTTACCGCTAACGGCCTTGACAGCACTACAGGAGATAGTAACGGCCATGAGGAAGCAGGAAACGGCTCGACTCTCGTCCACCGCGACATTGGCGCGCTGCTCTCGAATGTCGCGGCCCCGAAGGTCTCGCGCGTATCCTACGCCGTGACAACCGGTGGGTACTCACCACTCGCACCAACTGCTGGCTTCCATTCAGCCGACAGCGAGCTACTGGAAGTCGACGAAGAGCATGACGCGATGACATCAGCCAAGTCGCTGCGGCCCGTGTTTCCGTCTCGAACCTCGTTCGCCAGCTCTCGACCGTCGATGGCTGTGACAGCAGCGCGGCCAGGTCGGCCAACGGCAATCTTGACCGCGAACGAGCTCGTGTCCTCCATATCCGAGACGTCTGCCTTCCGCAGCATCAGCAACGAGAGCAAGCCGAACGACGACGCGTCGTCCGCCCAGACGCCTGTGGCTCGTCGACGCGTGGAAGTCAGCGCGGAGGTAATCTCCAACAAGCAGATCCTGGCGGCGCCGTCGCAGCGCACAGTACACCCCAAGAACGCGCACTCCAAGGCGCTACTGCTGCAGATCCTGCGCTCCAACGTGCTCTTCACGGGGCTCACGAGCGCCGAGCTGGGTGACTGCCTCGACGCGTTCTTCCCCATGCGAGTGGCACCGGGTGCCGTCGTGATCCAGCAGGGGGATGTGGGCGATAATTTCTACGCGATCGAAACCGGTGAGGTCGAGATCCTGGTCGCCGCTGTCAACGGCTTGCCGCCGGTCCGCTACGGATTCCTCAGCACCGGCATGGGCTTCGGCGAGCTCGCGCTGCTGTACAACATGCCACGCGCGGCCACGATCCGCGCGATGGGTGAGGCCCCCGTCGACCTGTGGGCGCTCGAGCGCAACGCATTCCGCGAGATCCTGGCGTCGCACAAGCTGCAGCGGCTGCACGAAACGCTGGGCGCGCTGCGGAACGTGTCGCTGCTCACCAAGCTGACGACGTCCGAGCTGCAGCAGGTGGCCGCCGCCATGGAGTGGGAGGAGTACCTGGCGCACACGCCCGTGATCCGGCAGGGCGAGGTAGGCGAGCACTTCTTCGTCATCACGCGCGGCGATATCCTCGTGACGCAAGTGGACGCCGACTCGGGCGAGGAGACGCGTATCCGCACCATGAAGGCCGGCGACCACTTCGGCGAGATGGCGCTCTTCAAGGACGAGGTGCGGTCCGCGACGTGCACGACCACGACGCCCGCGCAGTGCCTGACGCTGGGGAGAGAGCACTTCATCGCCATGCTTGGGACGCTGGAGGAGCTGATGGACCGCGATCCGCCGGCGTCGCTGGACCACAAGATGGCGGACGGGCGGGACGGCTCGTCGCAGCTGCACCGCACGCGGTCCATCAGCGAGTCGGCGCAGAAGACGGCGACCACGTCCGTGCTTCCGACGACGACGACGTACGACGGGTCGTACAAGTACTACATGCAGATCCCCAAGGACGAGCTCGAGATCCTGCAGACCCTCGGGCGCGGAGCCTTCGGGCGCGTCAAGCTAGTGCGGCACCTCCCGACGGGCAGCGCGTTCGCGCTCAAGTGCCTGGTCAAATCGCGCATCGTGGAGAACAACCTGCGCGAGCACGTGCTGAACGAGAAGCGCGTCATGATGTCGCTGGACCATCCGTTTATCCTGCGACTGCTGAGCACGTACAAGGATCGCAAGTACCTGTACTTCCTGGTGGAGCTCGCGCTCGGCGGCGAGCTGTTCACGTACCTGCGGCGCCGCGACCGGTTCGAGGAGCCCGTCGCGCGCTTCTACATCGCGAGCGTTGTGCTCGTGTTCCAGCACATGCACGCCAAGCGGATCGCGTACCGGGACCTCAAGCCCGAGAACATCCTGCTCGACACGGACGGGTTCATGAAGCTCGCCGACTTTGGGCTCGCTAAGGTCGTCACGGACCGCACGTGGACGCTGTGTGGCACGCCCGACTACCTCGCGCCCGAGATCATCCTCAACAAGGGCCACGACAAGGCGGTTGACTACTGGTCGCTCGGGGTGCTCATCTTCGAGCTCATGGCCGGCACGGCTCCCTTCTTCGCGCACGACCCGATGAACGTGTACGCGCTCATCATCCAGGGCAGCGTGCGCTTCCCCAGCCACTTTGGGTGTGTCCCAGCGTCGTTGCTTTCCATGTTAAACCCCCTCTCTGACCGTGAGTCGATATGTGTACGTGTGTGATTGTAGACGAGCGTGCGTGGACCTGATCCAGAAGCTGCTGAACCAGAACCCGGCGCGGCGGCTGGGCAACATGAAGCACGGCATCAAGGACATCGTCAACCACAAGTGGTTCTCGGGCTTCCAGTGGGACGCGCTGGCGAGCAAGGCCATGCGCCCGCCCATCGTGCCGCAGGTGCGCGATGCGCTCGACACGTCCAACTTCGACGACTTCCGCCACGAGGTCGAGGACCCCGTGCTCGACTGCGACTGGGACCCCGACTTTTGATTGCCAGGCTAGACTCGCATTAGTATGAACACTCTTGACGGCTCTCGTCGCCTTCGGTTCGTGTCTACAGTATTATATTTAGTAAAACCTTGTCGGCGATGGAATCAATAGCAAGGCACCATTAGAAGCCTTCAAAGCGGTGCCATTGACCCACGAAGGCGATAGGAAGTCTCCGATCCCGGGTGCAACATCGAAAGTGATGCAGTGTCCATTGTCATGTTGGACAGGTGGATGTTGCTGTTGGTGATGACAAAAAGAAAACCTGATATCGTACTTTAACGGATTGACGTTGTACTATAAAGTGGATAAAACCTTGTCGGCAACGGGATAAAACCCCATATGTGATGACTTCCTGGCGTCCACAATTGCAAAATCCGATGTTGCTTCGCCTTGCGATTTTTCAGCAACAATGACACACCGTAACGAATGAACCCATTCTGTCACGTCGTATTCTGTCAAAATGGTCCCATACAAATTGGGTTCATACGTCGGGTCTTGAAGAAAACAACAAAGGATAGCAGAGGCAACAACCAAACGCCCGCCTCCCTCCCCCTTCTCTATGTTGTTCGGTCGTCGCTATCGACCATCACTCCGCGCAATACAAAACCCAAGATAACGAAAGAGCTCTCGACACAAAAGCCCAAATAAGGAGAAAGGCCAGGTTGCCTCGCCCCAAACAAGAAGAAACGCGAGCGCCCGCCACGTCGGTCAGCTGTCAGTCCTTTCGCGAATAGACTCGCGCTCAGTATACGAGTCGCGGGGGAAAGCACCAAGCAAGGGGAAGCGATCGGTCGGCATGGAGGGCATCCACGTGTTCATCCCGGACGTCAAGCTCGTGTGGGTGCCAGCGACGGTGCTGGCGGTCGAGGCGGACGGCAAGCGCTTCCACGTGCGCGTCGAGAAGCTCGAGGACCCCGCCGGGGCCAACGAAGAGGACGGGTATGCGCACCGGCTTGAGGACGACGCAGCGGCGGTGGAGCGCGTGATCGACCTGCGCGACGACGGCATGCCCGAGTCACTGCCGCTGCAGAACCGCGAGCCGGCGACGCGCGGGGCCGGCGGGAGCGCGCGCAAGCTGGCGCCCGAGCTGGCCAAGGCGATCGTGACGGCCAGCGCCGCAGACGCCGGCGCCGAGGACATGTGCGAGCTCAGCCACCTACACGAGCCCGCCATCGTGTACAACGTGCGCGCACGCTTCCTCGCCAAGGCGCCGTACACGTACACGGGCAAGATTGTGGTCGCCGTGAACCCGTACCAGTGGATCAAGCCGCTCTACTCGGAGCAGCTGCGCGATCTGTACACGCAGCGCGCGTGGGACGAGCTGCCGCCGCACGTGTACGCGACGAGCGCCGAGGCCTTCCACCACATGAAGAACCGCAAGATCCCGCAGAGTATCCTGGTGAGCGGCGAGTCGGGCGCCGGCAAGACAGAGACGGTCAAGATCATGATGGAGCACCTCGCGAGCATCTCCATGTCGTACGCCAAGAAGCTTGAGGCGGATGCCAACGCGTCGGGCGAGAGCCTTGTCGTCAAGAAGGTGCTCAAGAGTAACCCGCTGCTTGAAGCCTTTGGCAACGCCAAGACCATCCGCAACGACAACTCGAGTCGCTTCGGCAAGTTCACGCAGCTCCAGTTCAACAGCGACTACTGTCTTGTGGGCGCTGAATGCCGCCACTACTTGCTTGAGAAGTCGCGCGTGATTGAACAGGCGGCGGGCGAGCGCAACTACCACATATTTTACCAGCTTGTAAGCGCCAAGGAAGAAGGCTTTGGCTTCACAGAGACCTCGTCGCCGCGCGAATTCCGTTACCTGCAGGATGAGAAGCTGCTGCTGGATGGACAGACGGATCTTGAGCGCTATCAGGTCACGCGCGACGCGTTGACGACCATCGGGTTGAGTGACGATGAGCAATCGGACCTGTTCCGTGCGCTTTGCGGCATTTTGCGGCTCGGCCAGCTGGATTTCGTGCCCCTCGAGTCGAACAAGAGCGATGCGAGTCAGCCCGTTGGATCACTGAACGCTTCATCTTCAGCGTCCTCCGGGATTTCAGCGGAAGCTATCGCTCAGCAGCAGGCAGAGCTCGAAATGTGCGCCAAGCTTCTCGGTGTGGAGGTCTCCAAGCTCAGCCACCAGCTCTGTTCACGAACTGTCAAGGCTCGCCAAGAAGTGTACAGCGTGCCGCTGTCGACGCTGCACGCCGGCAACAACCGCGACGCGCTGGCGAAGGAGGTGTACGCGCGCGTGTTCGCGTATCTCGTGCGCCGCGTCAACTACAGTATTTCGCAGTCCTCGGGAGGGTCCCACTCGATGCACCTGCCCGCTTATTTGCACATCGACCTGCTCGATATTTTCGGGTTCGAGTCGTTCAAGCACAACAGCTTCGAGCAGTTCTGCATCAACTATGCCAACGAGAAGCTGCAGCAGAAGTTCACGCTCGATGTCTTCAAGACGGTGCAGGAGGAGTACGAGCAGGAGGGCGTGGCTTGGGAGTTTGTCAAGTATCGCGACAACCAGGACATGCTGGATCTGATGGAGAGCTCCATGGGTTTGATCGCGCTACTGAACGAGGAGTGCGTGCGCCCCAAGGGCTCAGACCTGTCGTTTGCGTCCAAGATCGTGTCGCTGCACGAGTCCCACCCGCGACTCGAGAAGGCGCGGCTGAACCAGACACAGTTCCTGCTGCGCCACTACGCCGGCCGAGTCACGTACGACGCCGTGGGCTTTGTCGAAAAGAACAAGGACTCGCTGCAGAGCGATCTGCTTGATCTGCTTGCGACAAGCTCCAACTCGCTCGTGTCGCTCATCTTTGGATCCCGTGGACAGACGGCGTTCATGACGGACTCGGAGCTGGCTGCGCACGCCGCAGCCATGATGGATTCCGGCAGCGGTGGCCGACGGAGCGTTACTGGCCGAAAAACATCGACGTTCATGCAGGAAACCGTCAGCTACAAGTTCAAGGCGCAGCTGTCGCTGCTCATGACGGACATTTCGAGCACAGAGGTTCACTATGTGCGCTGCATCAAGCCAAACTCGAAGAAGAGCCCCAACATCTATGAGATCGACGCCGTCGTGAACCAGCTGCGGTGCGCCGGCGTCGTCGAGGCGATCCGTATCACTCGCGCCGCGTTCCCCAACAAGATGGCGCACGAAAAGTTCCTGCGTCGCTTCGTGTTCATGAAGGGCAGCAAGATCCAGAAGAACGCGTCGGTGCCGCCATCGTCGAACACGGTGACTGAAGCATGTGAGCATCTTGCGCAAGAGTTGTTGGTGGGCTATACGCCGAAGCAGGACGAGGAGCACTCGCGTACGCCCTCGTTTGTTGTCGGGCGAAGCCTCGTGTACTTTGGCAAGGACGTGTTGGAATACCTCGAACACCAGCGCACGACGTATGTGCACGAGCGTGCGTTGCTGATCCAGCGTACGGCGCGGCGCTGGGTCGCCCGTCGGCGTTTCAAGCGCCTGCGTGCTGCCGTCACGTTGATGCAGGCGCTGCATCGATGCCGCAACGCGCGCCGTGCGTTCTTGCGACGCAAAAGCCAGGCCATTATCGTTCAGAGCATGTGGCGCGGTGTGCGCTCGCGACAGCGCGTGTACTTGCTGATGAAGGAGAAGATGGCCATCCGCATCCAGTCGGCGGTGCGCCGATACCTGGCACTCAAGCGATACTCGCGCTTCCGTGATGCTGTGGTCAAGATGCAGTCCAAGATGAAGATGAAGAAGCAGGTGGGCAAGTACAAGGCCATGCTATCGGACAAGAAGGAGCAGGCCATTATGGAGACGGAGGTGGATCTGCTTAAGAAGCGCCTCGAGGAAGAGAAACGCGCACGCATGGAGATCGAGGCTGAAAACTCGTCCCTGCAGCAAGAGTTGCTTGAGGTGCGGCATTCGTCGGCTCCGGGCTCCAACAGTTTCCGCGACAATGACTTGCTCGCGCCGTACGGTACTGCGCCGCCGATGATGCACCGCGAGTCGACGGGCGATGACTCGAAGCTGCTTGACGACTCGGAGCGCATGATCGACTACTTGCGGCTCGAAGTGGCCAAGGGCCGCGAAATGATCGAGGCGCTGTCGATTGAGAACGAGAACCTCAAGATCGAGAACAAGAAGATTAAGGACGCATACAACGCCGCGGGGGCATCATTCGCCGCGCTTAACAAGCACAACAAGCAGCAGTCGAAGGCCAACCTGCGCCTCATGAGCACCCACGCGGCGCTCATCAAATCGCAGGAGGAGAAGATGAAGAAGTACCAGAAGCAGATCGCCGACCTCAAGGAAGACCTCAAGATGCAGCGCAACGTGTACTCGGCTGAGCTGCAGGCGCGTGTGCAGCAACAAGACGTGCTGCTCGACATGATCCAGCTCGCCGAGTCGTATGGCGTGGCCGAGGACGTGCTCGAGCGCATGCGCGCCATGGCCGTTGACCCCCAGAAACCGCGGAGGGGCAGCCGCGTCGATCATCACAAGCCCATGGACCGTGTCACGTACGTCTTTTGTTAGTTGATTCCGGTATCTGAGCTGGCTGTTGACTGACTTGCTTGATTTTCGATCATAACAGGGAGAACCGACCCCAGCGGTCGGACACCGACGTGTCAACTGGCCCTGTGCCCGTCTCGGTAAGCGTCAACCCGACACCTCGGCCATATGAGCGACGCTCGACCATCGACAACATTATGAACAACCCCGTGCCTCGCGGCGAGCCCAAGCCTGCCGACAACCATGACGATTTAGACAATCACGAGGACGCGCGTGGGAGCTACATCCCGAACGGCGGCGGCAACCGCGGCAGCGTCTACTACGACGAGAATGGGCACCATCGCAAGTCGCGCATCGGCGGCATGTTCAAGAAGATGTTCAAGAAGGACGAGTAGGTATATGCCGCCTGCGGTGATGATGTCCATCGTTCCATTTGATCACAGTGAAACTAGGTCAACACGGAAGATGATGCCCGCTCATCCAAACGGCAAGGTGGCGGAACACAGCAGTCGCGCCAAGTCCAACTCGGTCATGTGCATATAGATGTGTTTGTGTCCATATCCTTCGTGTCGCTCTCGTTGGTCATGACATGCCGCCTCCACGCGCTAACCCAACAACTTACTGTGCTCAAAAGTCGTACAGGTCGTCGCCCTGCGTTGTCTTCTCTTCCGGGACGGGCTTGGTTGCCTCCTCAGCCTTCGTCACAAGCACCGCGTCGCTTCCCTCAGTGTTCGCGCCACCCCCGCCCTTCTTCCACGCGCGGATCTCATCCCGCAGCTTGTCGTCGCGCGTGAGCTGATGGATCGTCAGCGGCTCGCCCGTGAGCGGGCACCGGTTGCCGAAGTCGCGGAACCAGGCCTCGATGACCTCACGCTCGAACACGTGGCCGAACGGCGAGCGCATGGGTTCTCGCAGCAGTTTGAGGGACACCGCGCACTTGAACTCAGCCGGCACGTCGCCCTTGTTTTTGCGGTCCTTGTCCTTGGGCTTCTTGCGCTTGGGCCGCTGGCTGCGCTCTCGCGACGACGGCGAGTCGGGCTCCTTTTCCTCGCCTTTGGCCTCGACGTCTTTGTCTTCCTCGCCGACTTCGTCGGCCTGGATCGTGATGGACGGCACTCGTGACCCTTCCAGACTCGGCAAGTCGCCCAGCAGCGCGTACTCTTCCTTGCGCGACAGCGGACCCGCCGGCTTGGCCGGACTCTTCTTTGGCGATGATGAGGTCGAAGAAGGCGTCGCGTCGGCTGACGCAGGAGCAGTCGACGAGGCGGATGGCGTCGGAGAGGGACTTGCAGCCAGCAACTCGTCAAGCATGGCACGGATCTCGCTGTGAATCGTCAGATCCCGCGCGAGCGACCCGCGGTCCGTCTTGAGCGACACGTCTGCGCCATACACGATCAACATCTTGACGACAGCGATGCGCGAGTGGTACGCGGCCTCATGTAGTGCGGACCAGCCCAGCTTGTTCACTGCATTCTTGCCCACGCCCCACTCGAGCAGCACCTTGACGCACTCGACGTGCCCCTGGCGCGCGGCCTCGGCCAGCGGTCGCTGCCCCGGATAGGGGCACAGTGCGAACTCTGCACAGACGACGTCATGATGCGCGCCGGCTCGCAGCAGTTCGCGCGCGACGCTCGCGTATCCGCGGTGGCAGGCGTCATAAAGCGGCGTCCAGCCGACCGAGTTGCTCGTGTTGACGTTGACGCCCGGCGCGCGCGCGAGCTTGAGCGCAAGCGCCTCCAGCCCATACGCGCTCGCAATGTGGAGAGGCGTCCACCCGCACGAGAAGCTGCCCGGCCCGCGCTTGGTGATGATGTTCAGGTCCGCCTTCGTGGCGACCAGCTCCTTGAGGATCGCGATGCCCGCCTCTTGGGCGTTCAGCACGTGGCAACACGCGTGCAGCGGGGTCCAGCCGTCGTTGTTGGGCTGATGCAACGTGGCACGGTCGAGCACAATCTTGTCGCCTTCGATGTACACGACCAGGTGCTGGTCGGTCGACTCGTTCGGCAAACCATCCTCGTCCTTGTCGCCCTTGTCCTTGACGTTGACAGCCTCTCCTTCGCCGTCCGAGTCGTTGCAGATCGCGATCTGCTGGAACTTGCCGTCCTCGTCCGGCGAGTGCACGAGAAGCACCATCTTGCCGCGCTGGAAGCCGCACTGCGCCGGCCGCTTCGCCGGACCGACGTGGAAGTCGTACAGCCGATACATGTCTGCCTCGAAGGATACCAGTTAGCGGCGAGATGGCCATCTCGGGCGAAGAAGGCGGTGGGTGCGTTTGTTACCTGGGAAGCGAACGAAGCGCGGGTCGAGGCCCTGCACCATGGCCTCGCCCAGCAGCATCGTGCACGCGAGCATCTGCTGGAACGATGCCTCGCTCGACGCACCGGCACCCATGATGACCACTCCGTTATCAATGCGTCGGGATCTGCGCTCGTTCTCTTGGTGTCTTCGACTCGACCTGCTCGACCCGCCCGCTCGACGTTTCGCGAGTCCCGCGTCCGTTGGGAGGAAGAGCGGCGGTCGACAAAGAGGCGAGCGCGCCTCGCACCGGCGCCACTTCTCGATCCTTCCGTTCTACATCGGTATAAATAGCCGTGTCGACAAGTTAGACAAGCTGGTGACGAGAAGTATACCGAGACGACCGAGAACGTACCCCGACGGCAGCAGAGGCGGTTGATATCGCGTCGTCAGCTCGCTGTATCCTGCGACACAGCTCAAGCCAAAGCAGCACAAGCCCACTCCATCTCATGATGCGAAACAAACCGCAAGACGCCGCCTCCTTCGTCACTCGCATCTCTCTATTGGGTGTCCGTCTCCAATACTCGTCGTCCGCAGCACTGCCGTCACTGGGCAGGCTCTAACGCCCTGTTGGCACGAGTGACACGAGGCGCGTCTTGCCCGTCCAGGGCTGGTCAAACACGCTCGCTGCGAATGACCGCGGCGCCAAGCACGGGTGCACGCACTCGCCCGCATTCGCAGCAGAAGCGACGACGCAGCCTTCAAACTCCACGTCCACGTTCGTGCCGGCGACGACCTGCGAGCGCGCCGACCGAACGGACCAGACGCACACGCTGGTCGCCTTCAACGCTCGCACGAGCACCGGGCGAGCCGCGGCGAGCACCCTGGGCGGCGAAGACCACGCCGACCACCCGCCGAGCACCTGGCAGTCTGCAGCCGTCCAGTTGATCACAGCAGTGATGGCAGTCAGGAGCCAGCGTCCCGCCAGTGTCATCATCTCGGATCTATGATCTGCGTCGAAATTGTTTTCTGTCACCGCATACCGCCAAAGACGTCGCGAGTGATGGGTTTCAATGACGACGGCGGTCGATTTCTGTCGCGGAACGTTCTCACCGAGGTCGCATCGGGGATCAGCGCCTCGATGTCGCTTCCACTCGATCGTGCTGCGCCCATGACTGAGACGCGGGGCTGACTCGAGCGCGCGTCATATTCCGACTCTGGCTCTGGCTGCGATCCTCCCGGAGCCTGATACTGCCGCCCAATTTCCGTGGCCAAGCGTCCAAGCACCGCTACAGCGTCACCGGGGAGCTCGAAATGCCAGCGCTGCGCATGAACGAGATCGGAGAGCACGCGGAACAGAGCGCTGCCGCTGCTGAGCGTTGACTGTGAGCCGACGAGCAGCAGCTTCTGCTTGGCGCGCGTCAGAGCGACGTTGATGCGGCGCCAGTCCGTCAGCAGCTCGCCCACGCGCTTCTCGGCGTTGCTGCGCACGAACGACACGAGCACCACGTCCTTGTCTTTGCCCTGGTACTTGTCGATAGTGCTCACTTCGATGGCTCCCAGCGCCGAGGCCCGAGACTGACGCGCGCGCGCGTTCATCTCGCGATGGATGAGCGACACCTGTGACCGAAACGGAGAAATCACCGCGATCTCGTCGACAGAGACACCTCCATAGACCAGAAGCTCCACCAACCCGACCAGGACGAGGGCTTCCGTTCGATTCTCCATGCGTCTGCGACCGCCACCTCCGTTGTTGTTCCCGTCTTGAGCCGAGTTGCTTGGAGCGCTTTCATTGGCGCCGCGGATCTTGTCAGTGTCCAGAAATATGACACCGCGATTGTTGGTCAGCACGTCGACCGGCCACGTCGATTTTGTCGCCGCACCAATCGAAGGACCGCCAGTCATCGCCCACCGAAGCTTCAAGTGGTTCGACGCGACGGCAAACGACCCGCACTTCAGCTTATCGGCGTACACGAGTCGGTTCGCGAGCAGCATAATGTCGCTGTTCATGCGATACTGGAACGACAACTGCTGTGTCGCGGACGGGTGCGCCTCGCACAGGCGCCGGAAGAGACTCACGTCCATGCCTTCTCTTCGCGCCTGCGCGTTCGCGACCAGCGGTGGCAGCTGATAGTGGTCACCAACGAGCACGAACGAATCCGCGCAACGCAGCACGCCTAGCACAACGGGCTGCGTCGTCTGCGTCGCCTCATCCACGATGCAAAAGTCGAACCGGCGCTTCATGAAGACGACGTTGGAGTTCACGCTCAAACACGTGCACCCGACGAGCTGCGCGCGCATGATACGAGCCTCCAGCTCGTTGACACTCGTGACGCTTCCGCCTTTGACTTGTCGATCTAGTGTGTATTCGGCGAGGAGCGGGTGCACCTGCGTCGCGTTGCCTACGCGCAGCATTGGCACCTTGTGCTCAAGCAGCTTGAGCAGCAGGTTGTCGACCGCCGAGTGCGTGTAACTCGTCACGAGAACCGAGAAGCCCAGGTAGAGCAGGATGCGCACGGCAAACGCGATCGTCGACGTCTTTCCTGTGCCCGGCATTCCCAGCACGAGCGCGTAGTCCAGAGTGTTAAGCACACGGTGCACTGCTCGCTGCTGATCAATGTTTAGGAGGAAGAACTCGTCCAGAAGCGCCTTGCCCTGTGCCGTCACGACCACCACGTCGTGCTCGCTTGTCGACTTGTAGTTGTTGAAGTGCTGCGTGACGAGTTCCGTCACTCGGTTTGACTTGAAGCGTGGTCGCAACAAGTGAACAATCAGGTTCCGCCGCCGTGTGTCGCCGTGGTCGGGCATCTCACCCGACATGACGGCGGATTGGATCGCGGAGTTGATTTCCGGACGAGTTGTGACACAGGTACCGACAGCGATGGCCTCCGGTGGCGGTCCGATGAACAGACGCACGAGATTCTCCTTCGCTCGCGTCAATCCACTCATGATGGCGTCCTTGTCCATTCGCCACGTGAAGTCTTTGCCGACTGACGACTGCCCGCTTGTGACAATCGTTGGCACGGACTGGAACGCCTCGATGGTGATCTGGTCGCGTTCGATCGCCGTCACTTTGCCCTTGGCGATGTGAACCAGCATCGCGCTGCCGTCGTACGACTCAACCGAGAGGATGACGCGCTCGTCCACCCTGAAGCGGATTTCCTCGAACGACAGCGCAGGATCCGTGCCAGTGCGGCGTCGTGGGTCGCGGCAGAACCGCAACTTCCGCTTCGCATCAGTGTCCGACAAGGCGGGCTCATCGGACACTAGTCGCAGGTCAGCCACGCACGTACCGCTCTCATGAGCCTTCTCTCGTTTCCATCCGACCTGAAGCCACAGCGACCGCAGGTTCTTCTCTGCATGCTGCTGCTCGAGGTCAATCATGTAGTTCCACTTTTTGAAGTAGGCGAAGTCGACGTCGGTCAGATGGCCAGTCTTGCCGGTGAAAAACTCGTCGAGCCCGCTAGACTCACCACTGCCATTCTCAACGGCTGCGTGGTGCAGCACGCACTCGTCCACTTGGAAGCACCGCTCACATTCGCGACGCATACGAATCATCGGCGGGAACACTTGAGCCGACGTGGAGCTTCCCACTGCCTTGACCCGCGCCATGGCACTTGCGTAGTTGTTGCGCGCGATGACCAGACCGCGCACGTGCGCCGCCATTGCCGCGATCCGGTTGGATTCAATACCGGGGACGTACATGAGCAAACCGTCTCGACACATTTGCTGATACCGCTCAGTCAGCAGCAATGTGTACAGGATCACCTGCCCTTGATGCTCGACACCCGCGTACACTTTGCTGCCGGTCTTGAGCTCCAGCGGGACGACAGTCGAGGTGTCGCCCTCGCCGTTTCCATTCCGATTTGAGGTCTCGCTTGGTGTAGTGAAGCTTGCTTGTACGGATGCGTCCGTGGCGCCCTTCAGCCCCCACTTGATTGACCACATCATCTCTTCGGTCGCCAGCACGTGTTTGACTCGTATGCGATCGCCCGTGTTTGGCGGAGGCTGATTTAGCAGAGCACCAATCCCATTCAGGGCCTCGTTGAACCAAACACGGTAGTCTGCGATCACCTTGCTGAGCTCGAGCAGCGCCATCTCCTCATTGAGTCCGCACTCCAACAGTCCAATGATGCTGTAGCATCACAGGGACCATAGCAACGTCAAAGTGAGTCTGTGAACACAGCATACAACCCATCTACGAGCCAATGGCGACAATGATCACGACGTACTTGGACTGCACGATCTGCCGGGCTTCTTGCAGCATGGCACCTTGGTCAAAGATGCGCTTCACAAGCGTCCGCTCGAACAGGTCGTGCTTCAAAGTCCCCAGAAACGCTTTCTGATGTGTCGGACGGTTGACGGGCAGCGTTTCCCGCAGAACCGCGCGCCGTAAGCAACCAAAGCTGGTGGTCACACTGGTCGGAGACACCTAGCATCACATACGCAACTCGTCAGATCTCAGTTCGATGGCGGGTCTGCAGTATTCCTTGACGATGACGCACCAAGATGCCTGGATGAACGATGACTGCATTCCGGTCGTTGTCGACTTTGATGCTCTGAGAACCATTGCCGGCATGAGCTGGACCCACGGCCGGGGAGAAGAACCCTCGCGGATCTCGGACAGTGAAGATGACGTTGACGGTATCTCCGGCCTCGACGCTCGTGTCGAACCAATCGTCAGTCAGCAGCGCCTCCAAATGCCGGTCCGATTCGTCTAGTAGACGTAAAATTAGCACCCGGTTATATAGATCGCGGTCCACTTCCAGGACCACATAGCGTGCGTAGTCTTCTTTTCCTAGCGATGAAGAGCCCGCATCGCCGCCATAGGATTCCACCGCGGCTGGTACTGACGTTGGTGCTTCGCCGCGGCTAGCCCCCGCTTTGGGAAGTGCAGGAGACGGCGGCATGGGCCGAGGTGTCAAAGCCAGCAGTGTCTGTGAGGAGGAACCTGACAAGTCAGCCTGCGAGGTGCGTACCTCGGTTGCGAGTCGCTGCGTGGCTTGCATCTCAAGTTGGTCCAGGAGCTCCCACGACTCCTCAGTCAGTGGACTCCCGAACTCTGGCGAGATGCCACCGCCAGGATTTTCCCGGTTCTTTGGCGGCGGCGACGTCTGGACGGCGAGTTGAGCGGCGAGCTGCTCCGGACCGGCCGGGCGCTTCGACTCGAGGCGCTCGGGCGTCTGGCTGGCGACGGAGGGTACCGATCCAAGTCGCTGCAGCGTCTCGGTCACGTCTTGACTCGCGTACTTCTCCTCCATCTAGCACACACGTTCGATAATGAGGCAGGCGTCACCAAAAGCATGCAATGCACTGACGAATCACCTTCTCGAGCATCTGAAACAGGTCGTCCTGCGAGTCGCTGCCGTCTTGGGCTGTTGTAGCAGCTTGTGCGCCCTTGTTCGTGTGTTTTTGCTGCTGCGGAGGGCGCGGCGGTGTCCCGGTTGTCGGGCGTCCCGTGCCCAACTCCGGCGGATTGAAGAGCAAGTGCCGCGAGATCTCTACCAGCACAAACCGCATCATTAGATCATCATTTTGTGTGGACTCACTACAGCATGCTCTGCACCTTCCGAGCTGTCTCTCCGGCTGCTCCGACCCGTCGAGCGACTGCCTGTCACGAATGAAACAGCACCAATCGTCAACCTTCTAGCCGCTTCTCCCCTTGATCGTATGCGTCTCCTTGCACACTCACTTTTACTGGCCTTCATTGAGCCAGATGCCGGCTTAACGTCTGTGCCGGGCCGCGCGCGCAGGAGCAGCAGCTCGCGCCCGCTGGTCTCGGGCGTTGTCGACTGGGCAGCATTCACGGGCGGCGACTCCTCGCTCGCGCGCGCCAGGCGTCCCACGAAGCCCTGCACCTCCTTCCTCACAGCCGTCCTGCGTCATTTCCGGCGCCAGTTCAGTCGGTAAGCCAGCCCTACACGAGACTAGAGGAGCATCGCGTGGCGACAAAAACGTACTTTCCCGTGCCGGAGACGCGGATCTGCTTGTCGACGGGCGAGTCCTTCCACACGATGGTGGAATCGCCACCCGCCGACCCGGGCGTGCGTCTCCCCTGCGACCCGCTGCCGGGCGTTGTCGATTCCATGCGGCGGCGCTTGCGCTTGGGCGTGCGCGCGTGCTGGTCCATCGCCTCTTCTCCTCTGAACCTGCCTGTAACCGTTCTCTGTAGGAATGAACAAGGACAATGGCGAGCCGCGGACCACACCAAACGAACCGGGATGTGCTGCTCTTTCCTTCCCGATGTCACTCCGTCCCGTCCGTCGCGTGCTCCGTCCGAGCGAGCGCCTTCAACCCCCGCGAGTTTCCGCTGCCAATAGTGGAATGCCCTCACGCTGAAGGCAATTAGGGCAAGTGAATCTATAAAAAATGGCGGGCGCGCGAAACGCTGTTCAGAAGTACCGTGGAGGTCTTCATACTTAGTAAAACGGTAGCCAGCTAGGTGTCGCGTTAGTGTTCCATAGGTTTGGGTGATACGTACCATTGGCCATAACAACTAATATTGTACCATTACGGCTCCCATATTTTATGAACGTGGTGGATTAACTGTTACGGTCTGTAAAGACAGACATGAGTTACAGGCTACACTCTGTGTAACCCATAGCCCATGGCGTCGTGTCCCGCACCCACGCGACATATCACAGAAAGCCGCCAAGAGATGGCGACGATCCGGAAGGACCACGCGTCGCCGGCCGTGGCCACTTCTCCGGGGCGCAGCGAGGACGAGGATCTGAACGAGGAGGAAGAGGACATGGCCGACGAGAAGATGGCGCTGCGCCGGGGCCACAAGACGTCTCCTATGTCGAGCGAGATACAGGAGAAGATCCAGCACAAGATGAAGACGAAGAAGAACCTCGAGACCGGCGGTGGCGGCGGCAGCGCGTTGCGTGAGGGCGACGCGCCGCGGCTGCTTTCGCTCGATGCGCTCGGCCTCATCTCACAGTACGCGGCCGTCGGGCTGGTCTACGGTGTGCTGCCCAGCACTATCACGCCGTTCCTGACGTACTACCTGAACATGGAGGGCACGGCAACGACGTCGGCGCGCGCGCTCATCTCGATCCCGTGGTCCTTCAAGGTGTTTATCGGTATTCTGTCGGACTGCGTGCCGATCTTTGGCTTCCGACGCCGCCCGTACATGGTCATGGGCTGGACCGTGACGGTCCTGTCGCTCATGGCGATGGCCTGCTCACCATTGGGCGACCCATACTTCCCGGACCCGGACCTGCGCCGTGTCAAGCCCAGCGACTACACGAGCGAGCAGTTGCTGTCGCTGAATGCGAGCGCGCCGAATGACGGCGCCAAGTACATTGTGCTCATGATGTTCGCGACGCTCGGGTACCTGTTCGCCGACGTGGCGGCGGACGCGGTCGTGGTCGAGTACGCGCAGCGCGAGCCCGAGGCGACGCGCGGACGCACGCAGACGGCTATTTACACGGTGCGCACCATGTTCAACGTGATCGCGCAGCTCATCACGGGCTTTGGGCTCAGCTCTCCGGACTATGGCGGCAGCTTCGACTTCGGAATATCGTTTCCGGCGGCCATGTTCTTGCTGGCCGTGTGCTGCGTGCCCGTGATCCCGCTCACGTGGCTGTTTGTGCGAGAGGAGCGCGTGGCGCCGCCCATGTTCCGCGAATACATTGGCGATTTGTGGACTGCGATCAAGAGCCGCGCGATCTACCAGGTCATCGCGTACAGCTTCTTGTCGGCGGTGTTTAGCGGGTTCAGCTACGTCGCCGCCGACCCGATGACGTCCTACTGGGTGCACGCAACGAGCTTCAACCTGAGCCTGAGCGGTATCTTGGGAAGCGCCATGCTGGTGGTGACGCTCATGCTCACGGGCAAGTACGGACTGCACTGGAATTGGCGGACAATGCAAATCGTGACGACGTTCTGTATCATCGCCATTGACGCCCTGTGCACGATGCTCGTGACGTGGGATGTGGTCCGGAAGCAGTGGTTCTGGCTCGGCCTCCCGATCGTCGAGGCGGTGCCGTCAGGCGTCGGCTTCATCATTTCGACGTATGTCGTGGTGGAGCTCGCGGGTCAAGGCAATGAGGGCGCCATTTACGGTCTGCTCACTACCGTGGGCAACCTCGGCGGGCCGTTTGCGCTCACGCTGACCAAGAACGTGAACGCGGCGTTCAAGGTGTACAACGACGACATTATGAACGACACGTTCGAGGTGCGGCGCGACGTGACGATCACCATTCTCATCTCGTACGCGATGAAGCTGCTCGCGCTGGGCTTTCTGCCGCTGCTGCCGCGACAAAAGGCCGAGGCGCAGGCGCTCAAGCAGAGCGGCGGGACGAGCTCGCGCATCGGCGCCTTCACCGTGTTTTACCTGTTGCTGGCGCTGATCTGGTCCATCCTGACGAACTTGCTGAGCATTTTTGAGAGCACGCGCTGCCTCGCGATCACGGGCGGCTGCAAGGAGTGAAGTGCCACTACCAGCGACAAGATTCATGTGACGGCGAGTGAAAAGAACGGCGAGCGATACAGCCAACTTGTGCTCTTGTTGATTATGTACGAGAAGCAAATGATACAAGGTGGTTCGCGAGCTCGCTTCGCTTGCGAACGCATTCCCAACGCTGCACTCGGACTGGATCTCGAGATGACAGACCAAGTGCGCATTGGGCTGGGCAGTGAAGTAGTGGCACCACCGCCGCCGCCATCGA
>JAADXW010000601.1:0-18718 GCA_023337975.1 Phytopythium ostracodes
CCGGCGCCGGCGTCGACGCCCACTCCTCTCCAAAGCCCTGATAGTCAGACTAGCTCAACGGAGGGGAACTCTACCACACCATCGCCAGCGGTGGCCTTTGAAGCGCCCGGGTACGCGACGTTGTCGTGGAAGGAAATTGTGAGCGAAGCAAGCGCCGAGGCTGAAGTTAAAAGCCGCGATAGTGCGATCGAGTTCGCCGTGGACGCGATCAACATGAGCATGGTCTCGCTCGCGGTGGGCTCGTCGACGAGCGCAAACGCGACGCGTGAGCGCCGCACGCCCAACTACGTCTTCTTCTTCCGCGCCGTGCTCACCGAGGTCATGGACAAGTGGATGGCGAATCTGACGGCGCGCATCAAGAGCAACTGCAAGCGGCCCATCATGACGCCGCACTACATTCACCGGTGCGTGCGGCTGCTGCGCGAGGTCGTGGAGCAGCACCCGGACGGCGAAGAGTTCCAAGAGAAGTTCTCCAACACGCTTGTCGTGTGGCTGCAGAAGGAGGTGCTGCCTGGCTTTGCAGGTAGCGACTCGCCGAAGCGGTCACGGAACCCGTTCCTGAACGGGGACAACAGCAAGGAGGCGTTCGCGCTCAACCAGAAGGGGCGTTTGGACCGGCAGCAGTACGGGCTCAAGGCGTTCCTTGTGTCGCTCATCGTGCACAAGGTGCTCGATCTGTCACAGGTGCTGCGCTTCGTACTCGTTCCGCTCTTCCCGCGATTGGTGAGTCAGGAGTCTTGAAGTATGTGGCTGTTGGTCATTGCCAGAGTGCTCACTAGTGTTCGACACATGACATTCGTTGATACAGAGACGCGCTTCCCGGGACCCGCCGCCGAACCTGCCGACGCAGTTGCTGGCGATGGCGCTCGTCTTCCAGTTGTTCTCGGAGCCACCGCAGAACGTGTTGCTCGAGCCGCCGCAGAAGATCGTCATGTTTGACGAGCCGATGGTGCGCAAAGTCATCATCACGCATAGACCTCATAGATTGTAGCTGACTCGCTTGATTGTTGTCTGCATACAGACAAAGTATCACCTGCGGTTCCTACGCACACAGGTGCCAGCGTGCCTCATGTTCCCGCTCGTGCACCTGCTGTGCCAGATCTCGTACCAGCTCGAGGAGAACTTCATGCTGCGCAAGCGCGACGAGCGCGGCACAGTGGCGAGCGTCACGCTGTTCAACTTGACGTCGGACGGCATCGTGCGCGACAGCATCTTCCACGACACGAAGGAGGCGCGCGAGAAGCACATTTTGCCTGTGTATCACAACAAGAAGGAGTGGCACACGGCCGTGCTCATGACGCATTTCTTCCGCCCGCCCAACTCCCCAGCCGAGGACAACAATGGTCAGGTGCAGCTTCTCAAGGTGGAGCAGATCATAGACCAGATGACGGTGTGGAACCTGCATCGCGGTGGGTCCATCTACCTCGACCTGCAGATGAGTCGCCAGCAGCGAAAGGTCAAGCGCACCAAGTCGGTGCTGACACGCTCAAGCTCGGCTTCCTCTTCGTCTCGACTGTTGGCGAAGCGCAAGACGCCGCCGTCGTCTGGTGACTCAGGCGGCCGACCAGCCAAGCGACACAACGATGGACATTCTTCGTCTAATCACCTGGACGAGCGACCGTCGTCGGCGTCTTCATCATCTCGAGCGATGACGGCGAGCGGCAACGGGCATGTGGATGATCAGGAGATGAGCGACCTGGCGATTCTGCTTCAGTGTATGGCCGAAGAGGACTCATCGGACGAGGAGGACGCCGACATGGACGGGCTCGACGACTCGAGCAGCGCCACCGAGATCCTGTCCAACATGATTGTGCAGCGGACACTAAAGCGCTCACCCCGATCCGCATCGTCGACGCCGTCGATGGCGCTGTGTGCTGTCTCATCGCTGTCATCGCCGCCAACGGTGCGGTTGCCGCACTTGTCGACTATGATGGAAGACCGCAGCTTCGAGCGTGGCGGCGTTCCGCCTAGCCATGGCGATCATACTTCGACCGGAGGTGCCGCTCACGGGATCCATCGAGCCCACCACACGCCTCAGCTGACTCCTGCTGAGACGTGGATGCTCGTGGCAGCGCGTGAGGCACAGGACGCCGCGCTCGCGTCGCTGTATGCGGCGACCGTGTGCAGCATCTCGCGACGCACGATGGGCTCGGTGGTCGCCAAGATCCTGCAGGTCATGGAGGACGACGTCAAGCACACGCGGCCTGAGAAGTTCGCGCGCCGGCTGAACGCTACGATGGCTGTCCGGCTTGTGTGCGGCATCATGTGCACGCAGCAAGGTGCGACGTTCCTGCCGCGATACATGATGTCGCTCGCTTCTCAGTTCGAGTGGCTGTACGACGGCTGCGATCAGTACGCCAAGTATGCGAAGCGCCCCCTCGACTCATTGTATTCGCTGTCGGCAAAGGGCGCGGCGGCGCTGCTCCGGAGACTGCGGCGCAAGCTCGCAGTGCGTCTGCAGCTTGTCGGCGTGATCGCGCAGAGCAAGCACGTGGCGCTGACCGTGTGCTACCGCGACCGCATCGTCAAGACGCTGTTCTCGCTGCTGGCCACGCCCGTGGTCGCCACTGGCGCGGGGCTGTCTCTCTTTAGCTGGATCCTCGACCTCATCCCGGTCGTCAACACCTCGGTGCTGCACGAGAAGCAGTTTGTACGTGACCCTTATGGTCTGCACTTGTACGTTGAACCAAGACGTGTTGACTGACACTCGTCTATGACTGCTGTGTGTCTGTAGGAACTCGTGGAGGCGCTGCACCTGCCCCCGCAGCTCAAGAAGCGCGTGTGGAGCGTGTTCCCGCGGCCGCTCTCCGGTGCGGCGCCCGTGCTCGTTAGACGCGTGGGCTCAACCGGATTAGATGACGAGCAGGACGTTGAGAGCGCCGCCGTGGACCCGTGGGCGCTGCTGGAGCACGTGCCGCAGCTGCCGAGCGACGACGTGGTCGCGCCACTAGCAGAGAAGGCCCCGCGCCGTACCCGACGAGTGTACCGCTGCGTGTCCTGAGGCAGGTTAGTTCGCTTGTGAGCGCTTTGCACTCACGTTTCTCTCTCTACTCACAAATTTGTCACTTAAGAAAGCAAGAAGGGACGCTCGTCATTGCTCCTGTGACCATCATCGTTTCTTCCGTGATGCCTACCGTCAACTGAGGTGAACGTGTCGATTGCGGGCGTTATGTACGTAGTGATGTGGAATGCGACCAATCAGACCTCCCTTCGCTTACGGAAGCCCCACTACTGCCTGAGAGCTTGCTGCTGCTGTTGCGGTGTCGGCTTGCCGCCGTCTTTGGTGTCCTCGTCCTCGTCCTCGAGCCCGACCCACGAGACGAAGGCCAGGAGGAACTCCTTAAAGTGGATCGAGCCGTCGTTGTTCCAGTCCATCTCGAGGAAGCGCTGCTCCCAGACACCGGCGTTGAGCGACTCGTCCGACTCGGGGTCGCCTCGGTGTCGCGCGCGGATAGACGTCTTCTTGGTGGGCGAGTGCAGCGACGTGGTCGTCTCCAGGCGCGACGACATCTCGTTGCTGAGCGGGAGAATAGCACGAGCGAGCAGCAGAAAAAGTGAGGAACAACCTTGTACGGCCATTGACAGTGCGATTGACCTTCTCACCGGTTGATGGTGCCGCTCCCGTCCACGTCGAACCACAGGAACGCGTCGATCGCGAGCTGGAACGCGATCCGCAGCTTGTTTCCCTGCTCGACTCAAGCACCAAGCGCATCGTTAGTCAAGAACACTTGCAGGTTCTTTGCTGCAGAACAAAAGACGAACTTCGCCGAACAGGATCGCTGGGGCCGAGCCTGCTTGGCGGTCTGTGCTGTCCTCTCGACTGCGTCGCATGATGGCATTGGTTAGTTCACAGCGATGATACGCGACCACAGTGAGAGAACACAGATGAGCTCACATGGGGGCGTAGAAGATGCTGAGGCGCTCGCTCTCGAGCGACGGGATCCGCTGCCATCACACGGGACCACACAGAGGATCAGGTCAATGACTACCCTATTGACGGGAAGAACGCTTGTTCTACACTCGCAGACACGCACATGGAGGACGAATCCGATGGCGAGGCACACGAGGAACTCCTTAAAGTTGAGCCGGCCGTTCTCGAGCATGTCCGACTCCTGGAAGACCTGGTGCGCCTCCTCCTGCGTGAAGGTGACGCCCAGCCGCTCGAACGCGGCCACTACGTCCGAGTACACGATGTAGCCCTTGTGCTCCCGGTCGAACTCGGCGAACGTCGACCGCGTGCTGTTGAACGATTGCTGGGCGATAACGTATACGTCAGTCATGAATTGATTCGAGCGGAGCTGCTAGCAAGTCGGGAGCCTACCGCGACAAGGGGGAACTTGAGCAGGATGCGCGTGAACGGGTTGGAGCTGCGCACGAAACGACGTCAGGGTTCGTCTTAAGACAGCACTACAGCATGATGAGAGTCGTCTAGAACGCTCTGAGCGACTCACTTGTCCTTGTCCTCCAGCGCGCGCTTGCGCTTGAGCTCCTTGAGCGCGTTCGTGATCCTAGCCAGCAGCATTGAACCCGTCAATTGCCCACTTTCGTCCAACGCTCTCTTTCTCTGACCAACTCACTTGAGATCCAGCGGCGTGACCCCGCGCGTCGCCGCTTCCAACGGACGGATCGCCGCCGTGGCGCACGGCCCAGCGCCATGCGGTCGCGAGGCATGCGCCGTTATTGTTGTGGCGGCAGTGCTGCCAATAGAAGCGGGCGCCGTGTCGATCGGCGGCGGCGCCCCGCGTGCACTCGAGGGGCTGCCGCGCGCACTCTTGGGGCTCCCGCGGCCCGACGACGCGGCCAACGCGACCGGCGTCGAGTACTTGGAGCCCATGACTTGTTTGTTTCCCACCGGAACTGCGTGTACTTGTGCTCGACGCTTGAAGTAGCTGATGGAGAAGTCGGTTGTAGCTGGCAGCACAAGCGCCGCGTCGTTTCGCGCTCCAAAATGAGCAGCTCTTCGTGGGGACACCCCCGTTTCATCCAATCACATTTGCAAATATTGAATTATGGCGAATCAAAAATGTTATATGCTGTGATACAGTCAGCGAGACGCGAAATTATTGACCAATGGACGTCGTTTCAGCTTAAATCCTCTCACCAACCCCCCGAGAATCTCTTCGACGAACATTATCGCGATGACCAAGCCCAAGAGCGCGACGGCGCAGGACGCGGGCACGTCCACGGCCAAGAAGAAGAGCACGCCCAAGGCGCGCAAGCGCAAGACGAGCGACGCATCCGCGGGCGCCAAGTCCGGCGCGTCGCCCGCCAAGAAGGCGAACACGGGCGACGGGGGCGCCGGCGGGGCATCCAGCAGCGGCGGCGGCGCGCGCGGAGGAACTGGCACGGCCTCGGGCGCGAACGAGGCGCACGCGAGCGCCGCGGCCACCGTCAAGCCTTTCGTCAAGGGCGAGATGGTCGACAGCAGTACGTGCTAGGATGGAGGGTGCGTGCGTGGAGGCTCTTCGGTATTGATGCTGTTGCTGTTGTCCTAGTCAAGCACATGATGTTTGGGTTCGGCGACGACGCCGCACCGCTGGGCGAGACGGCGGAGCTCATGGAGGACCTCGTGGTCGAGTACATCCATGCCATGGTACATGTCGCTTCTCCCGTGTTCGCCGCACGTTGCCGTCGCGGTTTGAACGAGTTCGTTTGCATGTCTACCGATGGTTGGATGCCTGACGCGAAGGTGTTGGTTGTGTTTGGTGCGATGGCGTGTGCGACCAGACCAAGAAGGCCATGGAGCTGGCGGCCGTCAAGGGCAAGCTGGACACGGAGTGCTTCATCTTCCTCATCCGCAAGGACCCGGAGCGCTACGAGCGCATCGCCGAGCTGCTGCGCGCCAACGACGAGTTCCGCTCGGTGCTCAATAGCGGTTTTGACCCAAGCGACGAGAAAATGTATTGATTTGGCACATAACGTAATAAACACTCGATCAGAAGCAATGTTTGTTGACTTGAAGAACGTATGAGTGACGGATTACAACCGGTTCGAGACACATTTTATTGTTGTCTGGCACTGGCAGATTAGGAGGGTTGGACGTGCTTGGTAAGCACGAACAAGATGGCGAGACGCGAGAGTACAATGACTTTTCGATCAAGTAAATTGACGGAGTATGCAACGCTCGGCCCAACCTTCTCGAACGTTTTCACGTCAGCGCGTCCGTGTCGCTTGCCTATTTTTCCTGTTGTGTTTCACTTGTTTCGCCCCCCACAGGTGGCCGTTTTCGGGCGTGTTCCCAGCTCTTTATCCTGAAATGAGTATGCTGATCCGGTTGATGAATTAGCATACTCATCATTAGGGGATGGGGCGCCGCGTCCACTCACCAAAGGGTGTTCGCAACCTAACGCATGATACAGTGTACGGTCTTGCCGCCGGTTCCGCCCCCAGAACACCCTCGCTATAGAGTCCAAAGCTACTACCTAACGACCTCTCCTTTCTGCAATGCATATAGAGACTTATCTTTTTGCCACAACGTTCAATGTCACTATAATGACGTGTCTAGCGCTGCGGGTATCACCTCGCATAAAGAAAGGCCGGCCTCGGGGAATCCGTTGACCGCCGGCTTTTTTCGCCTGCTAATTTTTCAACTCGCCGCCTTCTGAGTATACCGAGGCCAAGTCTAATTGGGAAAGGCGGACGGAGGCTTGCAGGTTGCTTGGGCTCTTCCTCCATGCAAGCAGCGGTGCTCATGTACGTGGACGCGCGTGCCGAGAGCGGCGCCGGCGTCGCTGCGACGACGGAGGTGCCGTGGGCGCGCTGGAAGGTATCAAGCAAGGATGCAGGCGCGACAACAAACGGTAACAGCAGCAATGGGAGGGTGACGGAGCACCATAAGCGCCCGTCAGCGGCGGCCATGGCGCTCGCGCGCAAGAGGCAGCGCAAGCGGCAGCAGGAGCTGGGCGACAGCGCCAGCGAGGCCTCGAACGAGCCCGACGCGGACGACGACGGGGACGAGGAGGAGATCACCGCCTTTGTCGAATACGTACGTTCTGCGAGGGAACGAGGGACTTGGACGAGGAAGAGCGCGCTGACGTCGGTGTTTGTGGTGGCAGAACGCGAACGACATGGATAGCCTAGATATCAACCCGAGCCAGGACTTTGACGGCGAGATATCGGTGCGCGGAGACGCCGGCAGCTACCGGCGGCGACCGCAGCCGCCGCGCCCGTGGGCCGACCAGGAAGATGGTACGCTGGCGCAACACTTAGGTGTCTTCTTACGTCTCCTGTCAGTCGAGACTGATCGCATGATCTGTGATCTCGTGCCGATGAACAGACACAGAGGAATCCTCGGAAGTGTTCGACAGTACGTCTACTGCCTTCAAGGCTGTCGGTGTTGGAGGCAGACTCTAACCTGTCGCTCTCTTTCCTGGTGCTGGCGCAGACGTTATTTATGCTCCGCTGCCGTCCCATTTCAAGTCCACCGCCGGCCCCATTGTCATGAACAAGAGCGTTCCTCCGCCGCAGCCCGCAGTGCAGACCGAAGCCAAGTCTGCCCCGCAGCATTCGTCGCTTCCGGAGGACGATGACGACTCTCTCAGCGGTACGGCAGCGTTTTCTGGACAGAGTTTAAAGTGCACAGCCTGATGTTGTTCATATTCGTTGGAGCAGATGGATTCGAGGTCGATCCGGAGTTTGCCAACTCGCTCAACCAGGGCAGCAAGGAGTCTCCACGGCTCGAAACTCCGAGCACATCGGCGAACGTAAGTCTTCTGCTGTTTCCTGTTTTGGTCGAAGGCATCCACGCTCACGTTTATTTTTCGTGCTCTTCGCCGTTCAGCAACTCTTGTGGCGCCAGCGACGATCGATCAAGCGTGACTGCACCTTTGTCGACACAGACAGTATCACGGACAGCCCGTGCGTATCGAGCGTATCTCGCCAAGCTGACTCGTCGTCGCGGTTGGTGATCAAGGTGATCGAGCTGGACGACGACGAAAACTCGATCGAGAGCATCGAGGCATGCTCGCTCGCCGAGCCGTCTCGAATGGGGTCACCAAGAGCGCCGTCTACGTCCACGAGCCCGGCATCAGCCATGACCAGCACCTCGCTGGTCGTTGCCAACCGCTCCGCTGGCTTCCAGCCGCGCCTGCAGAAGAAGCGACGCAAGGTGGAGCACCAGCTCACGCTGGATGGCTTCTTCCGGTGTCGACCGTTCAACTGACGGCCGGCTGGCAAGTGAAGCGAGCAGCGCGCCGTGAGTGAGCTCTGGCCGCCATTTTGACTCTATTTTTCTCATTGCAATTGCCTGTTTTGGACTGCGTGCTGGGTCGAGGGCAGCCCGGGGCCTCGGATCGCTCGCGTGAGTGCCAAGAGCGTTTCTCGTCGCCTCGCCAATAGAAATGGGATATGAACAAGTGTAGGGAGGCGAACCGATCAGCGCACCCGTGCTGCGACGAAACAGCGCGGCGCTCCTCGGGCCGTGTAGTAAATACGCTGTAACTTATTACCTCCTTCCGCCCAAGCCTGGTGTAGCTGCACGAATGTTTATTAGCCATGGAAGCGCAGGGCTTTCGCACCGCTTTGACATGGTGGCGACCGCCATTTTGGCGCCAACATGGGGATCTGTTCGTGCTTCACTTCTTATCCGGTCTACACCATCGTCACTATATCGAAGCTTGCTATCAATCCGATCCAATTATGGGCACTATATTGAATGTCATATTCGTACTTTGAAGAATGTGTACGGTAGAACCCGCCTCGGTTTTGGCGCGCGAAAATCGACAAGGGTGCGGCACTTTTGCATCAGTTCCGAGTGGCGTGCAGCATTCCCCCTGCGCTCTCCGCTCCGCTTTTCTTCCCCGCGCTCCTCGCAATCGCTCAGCAGCCCGCCACCCTCCCCCAACGCGTGACCAGCAGCGGCCCGTGTTCTTTCCTCTTTGACTTCTCCGGCTTTGACCAGCGCGTTACACGACACGACACGACACGACACGAGCATCTCGACGCGATGGCCTACGTGACGCTCACCAACATCACGGTGCTGGATAACCCGACGGCGTTCACCAACCCGTTCCAGTTCGAGGTCACCTTTGAGTGCGCGCACGCGCTTGAGGCTGGTGCGTTATGCAAGCATTTTATCCGTCGACCTGCGACCTGCTGCTGGGTTGGGAAGGGGAATTGATCGGTGCCTAACAGTGGACATGACGCGCGTGACTTGCCTCGCCAGACCTCGAGTGGAAGATCACGTACGTCGGCAGCGCGGAGGACGAGAGCCGTGACCAGATCCTGGAGGAGGTGCTGGTAGGCCCCGTGCCCGTCGGCACCAACAAGTTCGTCTTCCAGGTGCGTTCGCGCTCGGCTTTGTTGGCTCGCTCGGCTTGCCTCGTGGTGAAGCGCCACGTGGCGGCTTGGTATGCGTTTGCCCATTGTGGTTCTGACTGGTGCTTTCTGCTTGAACCCATCAGTCGGACCCGCCAAACCCGGACATGATCCCGGACGAGGACAAGGTGGGCGTGACGGTCGTGCTTGTCACGTGTTCATACCGCGGCCGCGAGTTCGTGCGCGTCGGGTAAGCACCGCTTAGCACACGCTGCTTCCCTCCTTTGTTGCTGCAAACTGATCGATCTGCGTGCTGTTCTATTGCAGCTACTATGTGAACAACGACTACGCGGACCCGTTCCTGCTGGAGAATCCGCCGGCGCAGGTGGACATCACCAAGCTGCAGCGCAACATCCTGGCCGACAAGCCGCGCGTCACGCGGTTCCCCATTGACTGGTCGCCCGCGGGCGCGCAGGACCCGAACGCCATGGCCGCGGACGCGTCGGGCGTGGCCGCCATGGGCGCGAACGGTGCGGCCGCCGGCGCCGAGATCGACATGGACTTCGTGGACGATGAGGAGCTCGTCAAGGCCGCCGCGCAGCTGGACCACAACTACACGGAAATTGTCATTGGCGGCGGCAATGACAACGACCAGATGGACGAGGATATTGACCTGGACGAGGACGAGGACGACGATGAGTCGGTGGAAGACGACGAGGCCGACTCGGTCGAGGAAGCCGAGGAGGAGGCCGAGGAGGACGGCGACCAGGACATTGACATGGAGGAGTAAGCCGTCGCGAAGCGACTGTGTGTCTTGTAGTGCGTGTGATGACCAGAACAAAACAAATCAAAGAGGGGGAGAGAGAGAAGAGTATATGCAGGATATTACTTAAGTAGATAGTAACGGGAGGAGGAAAAGAGGCGTCAAGCGGGAGTGATGCGATGGAGAGCGACCGCTAACGGGATGGAGGCAATCAAGGCCAAGAAACACACACATACAACTATTTGTATCCACCTTCGACACAATGCATGATGAAGAATCTAAAGGATAGGTGGTACTGTATTTTAGCGTGAACTACGTAAAAGCCGTGGGCTTTGCTTCTTCGTGGGTGTTCCTGTCACGAGGTGCGTGATTCCGCCGACTAGTGCAGCTTGAACGCGTGCGTCTGCGCGTACGACATGCTGGCGCCGTCGAACCGCACCGTGATGTCAATGTCGAGGTCGCGCGGGTTGGACGCGTTCGGGCGGCACGAGAGCTCGCCCTCGATGACTTCGCCGGGCGCGCAGGCGAGCTCGCCCTCGAGGTAGAAGACCGTCTGCTTCCAGTGCGTGTATTCGGCCTTGGGGCCCGTGGAGAACTTGATTTTCTTGTGCGTCTTGGTGAACGTGCAGTCAAAGTAGGCCACGAGCGCGTGGCAGTAGTCCTGGCGGAAGCACGTGAGCGTAAAGGGCGACTTGAAGGCCAGCTCCTCCTTGGTCACCTTAGTCAGGTCGATGTCCAGGATCGGGCACACGTTCGTGAGCAGCGCCTCGCTGCTCACCGTGTCCACCAGCGGCTCCGTCTTGGCGATCTCCTTGATGCAGCTCATGTCAAACCCGTACACGCTGTCCCAGACTGGTATCATCATCACAAACCGTCAAAATTTAGTTAGCCATCCATCCACACGTGATGCTTTCCATGTCAGCCAACAGTGCAATCCACTCACAGTCGAGCTTCTCGGCCTTGTAGTCGCCGTCCTCGATGGCGCCGATGTAGAGCACGGCGTGGTCCGGGAACATGAGGCCACCGGGCGCGAGGTACTTGTCGCGCGCGTACAACACCGTGTCGAGCATCGACTCGTAGAGCAGAAAGTAGCCCATCCACTCCGAGATGATGATGTCCACTTTGTCCACGGGCAGTGTCAGCTCCTCCATCTTGCCCTGGATGAGCGTGATCTGGTCGGCGAAGCCGTTGGCGCGCACGATCTCGCGCGCCTGCGTCAGGATGCCCGAGCAGTCGACGCCGTACACGTGCTTGGCGCCCGCCTTGGCCGCGAACATGGACAGGATGCCCGTGCCGCAGCCCACATCCAGCACGATCTTGTCCTTGAACAGGTGCTTGCTCTGCAGGATCGCGTTCATGTACGCGCGCGTGCGTACCGTGTCCTTGAGCATCTCCTCGTGGATGCCGAAGTGCGAGTACGAGTCGAAGTAGTAGTCCTTGCTCGTCATCTCCTTGGCGCCCGCCTCGCCCGTAGGCGCCGACGGTGGAGCAGCCACGGCAACGGCGGCAGCGGCTTCAGTAGGCGGGGGCGTCGGTTTGGTCTTCGTGTCGGCCATGGCGTCGTTGCTTCTGTTACTTCGAGCTGGCGGCGTCTTCCTCGGAGTTGCTCGCTTGGAGATGTGAAGTTTCTTGAGCTCGTTCGTTGGTCGGTTCGATCCTTTACCAAAGGAGTGGGGAAGTATATGGGGAATTGTATAGTCAGTAGCTGGTGTACTCGGATTAGTGACGTCAAGTTCTCGCGATTTGGTTGGTGGGGCCGAAAGGACGTGGCTATTACCCGCGGTCGCGGTATGTGGTCCGGAATGATTAGTGCTTCTATGGGTGCGCAGACACAAGATGCCAAAAGTAGCTTGAAATATGAGGAATGCAGTCCGAATCAGGCGTCGCCAAGCCAATCGATGCAATTCGGACAACCTTTGGCATCATGCGCAGGCGACCTCCTGCTGCTGGGTTCTCGCGTTGTTTGTCCCACATCTCTCCAATCGATCGACGTGCACTGCTTTGGACGCAGCTCATTGTTCCCCCAACGCATTTAGCATGTCAACATGACACTACAGTAGACAATCGGAATAATTGGCAAAAAGAAGCCCGCAAGCTCCCGATAGACGCGAGCTCTATTCCATTTAGCATCACACTCCTCCCTAGTGACGGGAAAAAGAAACGCGACGTGGAAACGTGGGCATCTCCCCTATCACGAAGCCCGCTGCCCCCTCTTGTGTCTCTCCGTCGCCGATAGCGACGTCAGGACAAAACACGGCTCTCCCAAGTGCGGTGCGCGAGGAATCAGTCATCCCATACTGGTGATTTAGATGGCGCCGCGGTTGCCCGTCTTCTTCTGGGCACGCGGAGCGGCGGAGCCCTTGACGCCGCCCTTCTTGGCGGCCTCGGCCTTGTTGCCAGCCTTCTTGGCCTTGCTGCGCTCCTTGGCCTCACTATGGGTGGACACCAAGCATACGTTGGGGTCAGGAGGTGTCCATAATTTGAGTGTCCTCAAGCAAACACAGATAACGTACGCAAGGGCGGCGCGGGCAGCAGCACGGACTTCCGGCTTCTGGTTGCGCTTCTTGCGGATCTGTAGTTCCACAGTACCGATCGTGAGTAAGGATTGACCGGGACGGCAACAGCAACGGGGATCAGGTGGAGTGCAGACTTACGTCGTCAGCCGACACGCCAACAATGGCACGCTGGACCTTGGTCGTCTTGCGGGCGCGACGGCGCGCGACCTCCTCGACCTGTGAAACGGAGCCAAGCGTAAGTGCTTCACGTTAGAGCTCTGCCGTAGACTCCTCACGCAGCAGCCGACAGGACGAACCTTGATCTTCTTGTTCATGCGGCGCCAGCCAAGCGTCCACACGATCTTGGTGGGCTTCTTGCGCTGCATGAAGAGCGACTTGCTCTTGGCGTTAATGAACACGTACGACGTGCCATCGCGGCGGATGTAGCGCGAACCGTGGCCGGGGTAGATGCGGCCCTCGCTGAACGAGCAGGTCTCGGTCCTGCCATGTTTCCAACACACCACGCGTAAATACACTCGCTCGAAACCCAATCGGTCGCTTGTCGCGACGGTAGAAAGCAGCGTGAGCCAAGCGGTCGACTAGAAGGCGCGGTTCAGAGCGGATCGGAGCAGTCGGAAGGGGGCGGCGCGGAGACGCGTCCGTCGTCGCTGACGCTGCGCTGTATGCGTCCGTCCATCATCTGATCGCTTTCCATCGTCCGTCGTCGCCTGGTTTTATCCTGTCCGTTCGATAGATACGCCGATTGCGGCCCGCTGTCGATCCGCTCCGCTCCGACCTCCCTCGTCTCCCACCCGCCCGCGACCCGCGCCGCCTCTACCGGCGCGCACATAAGCCCATGAACAGCGAAATCCCATGGCATCCAACGTACTTGATCACCATTTTTGCTTGGGTCTTCTCGGGAGAATTTATGCCAATTGGTATCGCCGCCCTTGGGACCAGCGAGCGCCCCGCCGGCCGCTCGCGCCACGGGATTCGCCGACTTGTTGCGGCCCGCGGGGGGCGAATTGGCTGGTTGAAAGGCGCTGGGTCCACGGTTAACCGCGAACCGGAACCGGTTAGGGAAGTAGGCTGGGTAGGGTAGGCTATATAGAAGGTTTTACGTGAACCACATGCACATGCTATTTGACAGACTTTTTAAATAGTGCGTCTTTGGATTGGTTGAATTTCATTCTATTTCAAAGATATATTACCCAATCACAAGCTGAGCTCACGATGATGCCGATCCAACACAGAACACTTGGGGGAGATGGCGATGGTGGTCGTGGCTGATAGGGGGCGCGTTGGGCTGCGCGGCGCCGGCCGCTGGGCGCTGGCGTTTGGGAGGGCGCTGCACGTGAACAGTAGCGCGTTCGCGCCGCTGGAGACGGTGCAGACGTCCGCGTACGCGCAGACGCACGCGACCAGCGATGTGATCAACTTTGGCATCGGGCAGCCGTCGCCGGCGCTGCTGCCACTCGAGCTTATGGAGAAGGCGGCGGCGCACCGCTTCCAGCAGAGCCAGGACAGCATCCTGCTGCAGTATGGTGCTGCCAAGGGTTTTGTCGGCTTTCGCGAGAGCATTGCGGGCTTCCTGGGAGGTAGGTTGGCATATACTACAGCAGTTTGGAGGGCGAAAGCTCACATGGATACTAATATCGGTGCGTGAAAGGCGCACAAGCTAGCGAGGTGGACCCTGAGAGCGTGATGGTCACGGCGGGTAACTCTCAAGCCATTTCCCATGCGGCATTGGTCTTCTCCGAGGCCAACAAGCGCGTCTTCGTCGAGGAGCCGACCTACTTCCTCGCGCACGACATCTTCCGCGAGCTTGGGCTTCAGCTATCGGGCCTGCCAGTCGACGCGCACGGACTCAACGTAAGTGGGTGATAGAGCTCGAGCTAATATCGTGAACAGTGTGGCTAACACATTTTGGGTGGCAATGGACACAGGTGGATGCGCTGGAAGCGCGTCTGGAGTCTGGCGACGTCCCGGGGTTCATATACACCATCCCGTTCTTCCACAACCCGACGGGGGCCGTGCTGCCCTCGAGTAGATGCGAGCGTCTCGTGGCTCTTGCGCAGAGATATGGGTTCTACATCGTCGCCGACGAGCCGTACAACTTTCTTCACCTGGATGGAGCGCCGCTCCCGTCGCTCGCGTCGTACGATGACAGCGGTCGCGTCGTGTCGCTCGGCAGCTTCTCCAAGATTCTCGCGCCAGGACTGAGACTCGGTGCGTGCTACTACATATCGGCACGTGCAGTGAGAGTATTAGCACTTTAACCAACTGATCGTGTGTACCGGTGGCGATGTTGCGTTCTGCAGGGTGGGCACAGAGCAGCAAAGAGACCATCCAGGCGCTCTCGACAATCGGACCGCTTCGAAGTGGCGGAGGTCAGAATCCCATCACTGCCTCACTCGTTCACAGCGGTGCGTCAACGAAGTACATGCATCGGAATCAGGCAGAGCATACCAATTGACCGTTGGCTCTGTTTGGTTTGCTCCTACAGTGCTCGAGCTCGGTGAGCTGGGTCCGCACATTGACCGCTTGAAGGCGACGTTTCGTTCTCGCAAGGCCGTACTGTACGATGCTCTGCGAGCCCACTGTCCTGATGTGAGCTTCATCAATCCATCGGGCGGCTACTTCGTCTGGGTCCGGCTGCCGGACGGCGTCGACGCCGACGCGCTGCTGTCAGAAGCCCAAACCAAGCACGGAGTCGCCTTCACCCCGGGCTCTCGATGCTCGCTTGGAGCAGGCGCCCACAAGGAAGGGCAGCGCGTGGACGTGCCGCGGTTTGCACGTCTGTCATTTGCCTTCTACAGCGAGGACGAGATCGTCGAGGGCGTCGAGCGCCTCCGCCGGTCGATAGATGCCGTCAAGCGCCATGCATCCTGAAATTATGACGAAATGGCGGAAAACATTTGAAATAATTTTGCACAATCCTGCTCCATATTTTAGCCAAGGTTAGTCAAAAGATCTACACCGTCTGAAATGCGCTTTTCGTCATTTCCCAAATAGATACTTAAAACTATGCACGCTCATCGCTTCAACTACACGTATTCCGGGTTCCGCTGATTCAAAAGTATACACCAAACACACGGAGAATTCCTGTGGTTTGGGGAGGCAGAGGCGCATTCATCAAATATAAAATAAAAGGACCAAAACGGTACGCGGTGACGTACGCCAGTACTGTACCCCTCGCGTGTCGGTGATCTTTGGTCATCATTCTCACAGCAACACGCGCAAAAGCCCCGACGTTGCACGTGGCCCCGCGACCCCCGGATTGCGCAACGGCATTCCCCATTTTCTCCTCCTTCGCGCGCGCGTTCCCGGCCTGTTGACCATGCCGGACAAGTCCAAGAACCCGCTGGTGGCCACGACGGCCGGGGCGCTGGCCGGCGGGCTCGAGATCCTCACGATCTGGCCCATGGAGATGATCAAGACCAACATGCAGCTCGGCACCATGCGCACGCACTACACGGGCATGCTGGCGGGCTTCCGCTACCACATCCGTGAGGGCGGCGTGTTGTCGCTGTACCGCGGCATGGCGCCCGTGCTCGTGGGTGCGATCCCCAAGGCCGGCATCCGCTTCGGCGCGTTCGACTACATCAAGCGCCAGCTCGCGGACGAGGACGGCAGCACGACTGCCACGCGCAACTTTGCCGCGGGCATCACTGCCGGAGCCATCGAAGCCACGCTCATGACCACGCCGGTGAGTGTTTCGCGTGTGTTGAATGGCGATAGTAGCGCTTGTTCGGCAAAGCTGACGGGGTCCTGACGTCGCGCTACAGATCGAGACGCTCAAGACCAAGCTGATTGGCGCGAACGCTGGCGTGTGGGAAGGAACAAAGATGATCATCGCGAAGGAGGGCGTGCGCGGCATCTACCAGGGTCTGTTCGCGACTATCCTGAAGCAGGTAAGCTGTACGTGATGGTGCCCACGCACATCCACACGGGGACTAAAATGTGCGATAACTACGATGCGCAGTCGAGCAACCAAGGCCTGCGATTCCTCTGGTACAGCGAGTTCCGGAAGCGCGTGACGCCGGAGGTACTTGAGCAGCGCGGGCTGATCCACGACGCCAACAACATGACGGGCACGCAGCAGGCGGCGCTCAGTCTGGTCGGCGGCATGTCCGCCGGCATCTTCAGCACCTTTGGCAACAACCGTGCGTCCGCTTTGGGTTGTTTTGGTGGATTACAGCGTTGCGACCGGCCACTAATGCTGTCCTGATGGCAAAAATCAGCGTTCGACGTGGTCAAGACGCGCATGCAGGGCCTGAACGCGGCTAAGTACAAGAACACGCTCGACTGCGTGCGCCAGATGCTGCGGCACGAGGGCCCGCTGATCTTCTACGCGGGCGTCGTGCCGCGACTCGGACGCGTCATCCCCGGCCAGGGCGTCATCTTCATGTCGTACGACGCCGTCACGCGCGTCGTCTCCCGCTACCTCGAGCACTAGACACCAGTAAATAGCCACTCCATAGCCTTCATCTTCCCCCCGTGTATTACATGCTTGGTAGGGACCCAATACCCTCGCAACCGACGTCCGTGGCCATCGCTTTAACTCGCCATGCAAATCCCAATAGAATTTGCACAAACACCACCGGTACTAAGCTCAGGTACCGACGCGCGCGCGTCACCTTTTGATGTACTGACTGTGATTAATCTCCGTGTATGGAGCCCCGCATCCGGATAATTGTTATAGGATGGTTACGGTTATCAATGTATACTGACGTAACCGCAGGTTACGGCTTCTCCCGCGAGATGACATGCCGCGCACCCACTTCGCCGTAACCTTCCACGTCCGGCAGTATACTTGAAAAATGTATGAAAATCTGCACACGAGAACACGAAAAGTTGCAGTTGCAACTTGCGAGCAACCGGAGGCGGCGACATGGGCGTCCGACCGAAAGAACGAGCCGCATACATTTCCCGAGTGAGTCTCCCCCACAAGTCGCCGCGGTTTCACCCTCGCGCTCGCTGTCCGCCAGTCTGTCGGCTCCCTCTCACAGTATTCGCCGGCCGGGCCTGCCAAGATGCTGCCGTCGGTGACCGCGTCCTCGCCGCCCTCGTCCCCAGCCAACGACGGCGTCATGCTCACCAGGCGGAAGCGCGCGCGCAAGGAGGAAGCAGAGGAGGAGGAAGAAGAGCGAGGAGGAGGAGGAGAGCGCGTCGCGAAGCGGCGGCAAGTCGACGCGTCTCCTCGAGTTACTCGCAAGAAGATCGCGCCGTCCGCTAAGGCGCCAACGACGGAAGAGCCAGCGAGTAAACATGAGACGAGCCCGTCCGACGTGGCGGAGACCATCAAGCTGCAGCGTCCGCGCGTGACGCGCGCGCGCTGTCCCGTGCTCCCCGACCTCCCCGACCAAGAAGAGGAAGAAGAAGAGGAGGAGGAGGAAGACCACCGACCGGTGACGCGGGCCAGCAGCAAGATGAAGAAGGAGCGGGAGCTGGAGGCGCAGAAGCGTGGCATCGTGCGGTCGACGCGCCGCCGAGAACGGTCCACGGCGGCCGTGAACCGCGAGCTATTCCGGCTGCCGACGCTGGCGGACCTGACGCGGGTCACGCGCAGCAGCAGCCGGAAGAAGCCACCGCGGCCGGCGCCCGCCGCGCACCCGGCGTGCACGAGCTGCTGCTGCGACAGCGGAGAGGAGACAGAGCGGGACGAGGAGGCCGCCGAGGCGTCGACTCCCGAGCCGGCGGCCCCCCACGAGGTCCGCGTCGAGACGGTCGTCGACGCCGTGTTCGAGTGCTCGAAGGCGTGTCTGTGCGGAGAAGGCGGCAAGGACGAGAGCTGCGACGAGTGGTGCGCTGCGTATTCCCCACTGCCGTTCCCAGGGTTCTCCCCGCCGCTCTGCGCGGACGGGGACGAGCTCAACTTTGGCTTCGCCTTCGACTCGACATGATCTCTCATAAGCTATCTGTGTGTGTCTTTCTGATGTAACCAAATGGAAAACCGCCCAATCTGTTGATACCTCACGCAGGCGCCGTCCACAACAAGCCGCCAAAAGCAGCAGCAGCAACTCCAGCACGCAGCAGCTCCGCCCCCGGACCCAGAAAGCCCGCTGAAGGTGGCCAGCAAGTGATTTAATCCCCTCGAGGCACCTGACATCGCGGCAACACGGACCCTCTTCCCCACGCGCGGCAAGGCTTCGTACATGATGCTTGACCCTCTCGCCTCTCCATTCCACTAGACGCTCTCCAC
>JAADXW010000602.1:0-18693 GCA_023337975.1 Phytopythium ostracodes
ACATGAGCGAGAAGAAGATGAAGTTCTCGCGCTTGACCAAGTCCTCGTAGATCTCCTCGGGCATGCCGTCGCGGCCGTCTTCGAGCGCGCCGACGTCCTGCACCAGCAGCTTGTCGTTCTTGTTGGGTGACTCCATCTTGGGTGTTGTCGTTGTCGTCTGCGTGTCGTTCCGCCGGTCTAGAGGGTTTTGTCTCTCGCCTGTGGCCCGCCCCACAAATTGCAGAATGAGAGGCGCTGCGCACAAACTCGCGGGGCGACATGAACTGTACCGGTAAACGAGCACCGTGAAATATACAGGGCGCGCACGGCTCGCCAATGCTTTGAAATGCACGCCAGGCGTGGCACACAAGTTCGGCTTTGCATCCGATTGATGCAAAGCATTTGCTGCAGTGACAGCGCATTTGTATCGGTTTTCCCGCTTGATACACAAGATGTGCGTAGCTCAGGCGGCGGAAGCAGGGCCTTTCATCCCATTGAGAAGGGCGTCCACTCGCCCGTGCAACGAGATCAGTCTCCAACTTCCAGGTGCTGCTGAATCAGGGAAGGCCCCGAACGTCACACGAGCGCACGACCCGGCACGCGTTGCATACTCGATCCAAATCATTTTGTTCCGAGAGCTAACATGTAAAGTGGCGACTACAGAAGTTTGAGACGATCCGCTGCAGTTCTCGATCTTGAACTTTGTGATCTATATAGTCAAAGCCAGTGTTTCTCTGGTGTCACGTTGTCCTCCAGTTCAGAATTTCACTTCGGTGTTTTATTGTTCTGGTGCTTGATATGCGGCACTTTTACTTCAAGTGAGACCAACAGAGTACATTTTCGTTCATTTTCGTTTGCAAAATGCACAAATTCAACCCTGCCAAAACACTCCAAACAGCAATTAAAGTTGCTTGTGCATTGGATAACCGAGCCAAGGCATTATCAAAGAGGAATTCATAGGCCCAGCCAGCCGTACTCGCTCACGAAGAAGCCGAACGTCGAGCCGCCGGCGATGCCGAGGAAGAGGAAGAAGACCATGAGCGCGCCGCCCGACTCGCGGTCCTCGGGCTTGAGCATGCGCGGCGCGTAGCCGATCGTCACCGTCGACAACAAGCCCGTCGAGAGGCCAATGAGGAAGTTGAGCGTGATGTTGTAGGCCAGCGCGCCCATGCTGCCGTGGCCGAACGAGTACAGCGACGTGCCGGCGACGCCCATGAGCAGCAGCGGGATGAACGCGAGGCGCACGACCGAGAGGCCGAGCGCCAGGTTCATGCTGACGACCTTGTAGACCGCCGCCGTGCACAGCACGCGCCCAAAGAAGTCGCCGTAGTTGTAGCTGCCAATGACGCCGGGCGAGCAGTACCACTTGCTCGTCAGCGTGTGGGGCTCGTCGCTGTATGGGCCAAACAGGTTCCGCGTCGCGGCACAGCCAAAGCCCGGGAACACCGACAACGATGCAAAGAAGGTAAAGAACTGGGCGAACGCCGGCACCCAAATGATCTTGAGGATCCGCCACAAGTTCGAGAGCGTGGCGACGACCGACTTGGTGCCCAGGTTCTCCTCCTTGGTCGAGTGCTCGTTGCGGTCCATGAGGAACTTGACGGACGGCAGCGTGGTCAGGTACCGATAGAGCAGCAGTGCTCCAACTAGCACAACGCACAAGAGACCGAAGAACAGGTAGAAGCTCAAGCTCGCCGAGTTCTTGGTCTCGTTGACGCCACCAACCGCGAGCCGGATCGTCGTAGCCACCGTGATGTTCAAGATGCCGGCGGCCGTGTTGCCGATCTGGACGCCGTTCGTGAACTTGGAGATCGGGAACAACGCCGAGAACGTGTAGTACGTCGCCTCCGACAACGAGTTGCCGAAGCCGATCGCGCCAAAGCACACAAGCACGAGCACGCCGCCGACGTTCTGGCTCTCAAAATGGACGGCGCTGAAGACCGTGATGAGGATTGCCATGACCATGAAGATCGCGTATCCGACGTGCACGCGGAGGCGCTGGCCGAGCTTCTTGTCGAGGCCAAAGAGCATCTGCCCACCCTGACCGAGCACCATGGGCCAAGCCGTGCACAGCGTCGTGAGGAAGGAGAAGTCGAGGTCCGACTCGGAGAAGCGCGACGCGTAGTAGTTCTGCGCGCTCAGACACGAATAGTACGCCCAGAGCACCGAGCCGTTGAGGAACATGAGCGAGTAGTAAATGAACTTCTCGTTCTTGACCATGTCGTCCCAGATCTCGTCCGGTATGCCGTCGCGCCCGATCTCGAGCGGATCGTCCTGGACCAGCAGCTTGTCGTCCTTGGCTGGCGAGTGCATCGCTTGTGAGAGTCTGGAGCTGGCTCAGTTGGGCTGTTGAGTCTCTGGGGCGAAGAAAATGGGAGAATGAAAGGAGGAGACCGCGCGCTGGGAATTCTCCGAGCGCCTCGCTGAATGTAGAGAGGCAACACAAGGGCGTGGTGATGGATTGTTGGCTGTATTTGAATCAGTGGGCGGTGCCATATATCATCACGGCGAAACAAAGCAAAGCGAAAGCGCTTAAAGAAGTTGCGGGACAACAGCACCGGTCGCCAATTAACAGTCCGCACCACACTCACCTGGCCCGTCTTTTATTTTTGACACTTGTTCCCTAGATGCGCTAAATTTACAGTCTGGAAGTTGTACCGTATCCTGGAAAACGAGAACTTTCCAGTTGCAGGATGAGGGTGCGTTTGTCTGATTGGGAAGCTGGGAGTGCATAACCGGGCCCGAATGATCCGTCTCTTTCGCGGATTTAAGAAAGTACTGCACTGTACGACACACAGTCCACATCATCAGCGGCCATGTCAAAATCATCATACTTTAATCAAGACAAACGCCAACAATCGCCAGCCAAATCACGCAACAACACGCCAAAGCGAGTCGAAATCTAGCGCCGGTTTATCCCGAAAAGGCCATAAAACTGACCTCGCAATTCTGCCGTTGGGCTTGATGTTCATGGCAAACTGGCACATTCGATGCCTCGCCGGCTGCGCGAGCACCTTACAGTTCTATACGCGGTTCGTATTCACCGGGCGACGCTGAATGTGAAGCCACTCTTCCTTTTCCGCATGCATTCAGCGCTGCCCCTCTCCTCTTCCTTCGACTCATCCGATTATTAGTCGGCCCGCATTCCTCTCTGTAAAACGTAGTGAGGAGGCTCTAACTCACTGCGGCGTTGTCTCGCTTACTTACAGTATCTACGGGCACCCCATCCCATCCGGACGATCCCAACAGCCCGCGCGGAGAGAGAGTGGCACGGCGGGTTCTTTATTCGCTGGTGAAAGTCGCTTTTCTGCGTGGCGGTGTCCATCTCCAGGGCCAGAACCTACACTTTGCGTACTCGCTAAAATATCGACGGCGTCTTGACTGGATGCGCGATGGCCGATCGATATTTTAACGATGACAAACTGTAAGCTGTGGGCGTGACCGTTGCGGTCGCGGGGAACTCAGACTGTCAAGATGCAGGGACGAGCAGGGCTTTGGGTGTCACGGCAGTGACGCCGTGTGCGTGGCGCCGTGTACCGCTTGGCGTGCGTAAGCCAATAGACACGCGCGCCGGGTCCCTCCCACGTCCTCATCTCCAGAGTCTTGCAAAGCCAAGAGCTGTAAAATGTGTGCACATTTTTCCTATTGCAGTTTTATTAAATAGTTGTTACAGTATGTATGTTCTGCGTTGTGTAAATTTAAATGTGTACAGTACATGTATTTCCTACTGAAAATGTACAGTACCTGCTCTTTGCAAACTCTACTATACATTACAGTACTGCACACACTGCGCACGATGGTTTGCTTACCTAACATCGTCCGCATACTGGAGTGTACAGTACTGTACCTGTATGCGGTTGTTGCACCGCTTCATGCTACTATCCTGTCCTGGAACGTGGTGATTGCGGCGCGTCCAAGATTGGCTTCCTCACTGTCCGTGAATGCGCTCACGACGCGCGTTCAAAGGCAGATGAACCGCCTCTCGTATTCAGCCTGCATGCACGTCGTCGGCTTCGCTTGCATGGAAGCACAGGATACCAAGTGCAGCCGCGGCCAGCGCTGTTGCGATCCAATCCTTGTGCACACAGTTTTAGGTAAAACTTTACCATCGTCGAGTCGCCCCGTATTTAAAATTTTGACCTACGTAAATAGTAAATCTGTGGTGGGGTGCGCGTTTCCCGCCGTTTTACACCTCTGTCTCGCGGCGAGACGACGCCCCGAGCCTGGCCGGTGTCACGCGATCCCAACCGACGACGAATGATGTGTAACGTGAACGAATTAGGATATGGATTGCACTGTTGAGGAGCACTATTCATAAACTCAAAGCGTCTCGACGGTAAACTTCCCTTAATCCAGGCTCCGTGATTATAAAATTAATGAGACTGTTTGACTGGCTGCGGACGGATCCGACGCGATTCGACGCGGAATTCCCGCGTCCAACGCGATGGATGATGCCCAGCGCCAAAGGCGCGGGCGTCTTCCATGGCCGCCCACGGCTCTTGCCGTGTCCTGGTCTTGCTTGTCTACTGGGTGCGGGACGGTAGGTACCTACAGTACCGCTCAGGGCAGGTGCCTGGGCGTGTCAGCGTGTCTTTGCCCCGCGGTGACGCGGTGACACACGCGCGCTGGCGCCTTGGGCGCTGCGCTGCCTTGCAGCCGTCGGTGTCGGTGTGAGGGCTGCCTATGTCGCGGCGTCGCTACAATAGGCACCTGGGTCGAAGTCGATTGAAGATCGTCCACAGGTTCTTGGTGGGGCGAGGATGACATGTCTACTGAGAGGTTGAACATGCGACTTGAATCTCCAGAAGCGAGGTAAGCATACACTTTTTACTGCAACTTGGCGAGCGTATGGAGCGTGCAAGGATACGGAAAGTTTGGTTCGGTTCTTCGGCGACTGGCTGATGCCGTGAGTGAATGCCTCACGCGGCTGCCCGTGGTCACGTCGAACTTGCAGCGACGTATGTGACGAGGCCCCGCGCTTCGCTGTGCACCGTTCCGTCAGTGCCCGCAGCCTGCCCTCTCCGTCTTCAACTCGTGCTTCAGCGGTGCATGTCGACGAATTGGATCGCGTCCATGCGGCCGCGCCGGCTCGGCGGCCGCACCTTCAACGCTGAATGTGAACGGGTGAGCAGCGGCTTCAAATATAGTGTTGACGGTAAAGTACTGTAGTTGAGTCATCGACATGCATCTCTCTCACACATCCGCCGATCACTTCCATGAGTCTGGCTTCAGCTCTACTGTATACTGTAGCTGAGTAGCTGGAGGGCGAGGGGCATTCAGAAACGTAAACGCCTCGGCTGTTTGTGCGCGTCGGCTTCCTCGAACGAGAGGGCACCGCGGCGGTTGAATGCGAATCTCGGGCGCCAACTTGCGGTTCGGTGAGGAAGAGAGAGCCCTCAACGAGCGGCCTTGTTGTGATAGATACTGCGTTGCAGTCGCGGCGGTTGCTTGTCACCGCCATCACCGTCGAAACGTGCCGCCAGAAATAGCTTATTAGCGAAGGATACGGTTATCAGATCTGGTTACAGCAACGCCTGCAGGTGGAAATCGGCGAAACCACGCGCGAGCCTGGAGAAAAACGACCCGCGATTCCTCGCTGACTTGGCGCTGTATGGAGTGCTCGTCGTCCCGCCGGCCACCGATGTCGAATGGGCGAGTTCTTGGCGAGTTTCCGGCCGGTTCTTGCCCTCTGCACCGTGTTCAAGCGCCAAAATAGGACGCATCCGTTCCGTCCGCATCGCGTGCGGCCGAAAACCGACCCAACACCTTCTCCTGGATGAGTGAAAGGCCACAGTTCTGCTTTGACCCGCTCCCGCTCTCCTCCTCCGACCAAACCATCAATTCCGGTATCACGCCAATGTCGGAAGCCGCCGCGATGCTCCCGTCTGCGGACGCCAACAATGAACACGTTCGGCTGGACTTGGACCAGCGCGAAGCAGCCACCGTTCTCTCTGACGAAGAGCTGCCGACCAGTCCGACGCCGCTGTTCGTTCCTGACCCGAACGCGCGTGCCACGTTCCCGACCGACAGCAAGCAGGAGCGCGAGCGCTACGAGAAGAAGCGCAAGACGCTGCTCCTGTCGGCTGGCGTCTCGGCTGTGGGTACGGTCGCCATGATCGCGACGCTCGCAACGGCCATCAAGTCGTCCACGAGCGAGACCGTCAGCACCAGCGCAGGCGACTTTGCTGGTGCGAGCAGCGAGACTGCAGGCGTTTCTCAAACCACTCCAGGTCCAACGCTCCTCCCGCCCGAGTCAGCTGATGTCGACAACGGAGTCGTCGAGAACGAGACAACGACATCGCCGTCCCCGTCGCCGTCCACAGTAACCGCGGCATCCGTCGCGGTAGGAGGTGGCAGCGCCTCAGCAGCAGAGTCGATTGCGGTGGGTGCTCCCTCAGCGGTCAGTGCTAACGCAAGCAACAGCACAGGCGCGTCAGCTTCCTCGCTTGCTCCTGGAACATGCGGGCTCGACCGTGCCATGGATCCGCACCTGCTCTACGTGACGTGTCCGTTCGCGGGCAACGCCAACGCGGGCTTCGCCATGGACAAGCCCTGCCTCGCCGGTGAGACGTGCGTCTACGCGTGCGAGCCGCCCTACGTGTGCACCGAGAACGGCTTCTCCGACACTGACTGCGTGCCGTACTTGGGGCGCTGCGACCCGTACGCAGCATCCACGTACTCTGGCGGATTGCGATGCAACGCCGACGGCTCCGTGTCTCGCGCCTTCCCGAACAAACCGCTCTGCGCGCTCGGCCTCAACACCTCGTTCGTCACGAGCGCCGTGCCCGGCGTCATCTCGTCCTGCCAAACGGTGTACCCTGGAAACGAAGCGCCGATGATCGGGCTCGAGCTGCGCCGCGGCGAGACCAGACAGCTCACATCCTTCCCGCAATGGTACTGGCACGGAACGCACAGCCACTTCTACGTGGGCCTCGCGCGTCAAAACGCCGGTTGCGACACCGTGTGCCAGTGGAACTATGATCCGCTATCGCTCAACAGCGGCGGCGTAGACGCCATGCCCTATGTGGTCGGCGGCGGGGCACTCGCGGGCCACGCGTGCTCCGAGTGCGGACAGCACAACCTCGACTTTGGCGAGAACTTCGACTTTCGCAAGGCGTACTCGGCTCTGCCCACGTACGGCGTGCGCGTGCGCAACTGCAACGACATCACGTGCGGCAACATCCAGTGCGACGCGACCTACCGCTTTGACGCGGCCACGGGCGTGCTTGAGAGCTACTGGGCCGTCTACAACACCATCTACGGCGACGACACGGTTGGCTGCGTGGCTGACGCCGTGCGCGGCGACTCGTGGACGGGCACGGCACGCGACACGGACAAATTCACGCGCTTCGAGTTCTACCCGATCAACATCACAACGGGTAAGCAAGCTGCCGACTGCGGCACGTGCTCCGCGCCGTCGATGTTCGATGCCTCACGATGCAAGAAGCTCCGCGCCGCCGCGCCTGCGCGTTTCGGCACCGGAGCCAACCCCGCGCTGTTCGTGTGCACACCCACTGGCGGCGCGTTGGCGCTCGAGTCCAAACTGGTGACACTCGCAGCTTCGGCAACTTTCAAAGCGGAAGGAGGCAATGATACTGGGACGGTGACCTCGTCCAGTATCGTGGCAGTGCAGGTCGTTGCCGTGTTTGCGCTTTGCGCGGTAGCAACGCTCCTCGTTGTATTCGCCGCGCGGCTCGCCCGCCAGTGGATTGTTGGGTTGCTCGAGCGCGACAACGAGGATGGCATTCAGACGCCCAAGGGCGCGTATCCAGATCCATTCGCATCGGAGGCGCGCCAAAACGCTAGTACTGGTAAGCTAACGCACAGGGACGACGACCGTATGGACGAGCTGCGAGCCACAACGCCCATCCGCCGCACGAGCGCAATGGCCAGCGCCAGCGCCGGAGACTTCGCACCGCTAGACGAGTGACAACAGCAGTCAGGAACAACATCAGCTTGAACGTTCGCTTGGTTTCGTTGCTCTCCTGCTGCAAAACACACACGTTGGGCTTTTTCTGAGTATAAGGCACCTTGATTTGGGCGAAGTGTCATCAGAGAAGCATGCGCATCGTATCAGAAACATACCTGGACGTCTCTGTTCATGGCTCGGCACTCGATGCCATTACGTCGTGGGACCGCTTCACACCTCGTGGATAACGCTGTCCTTCATTTTCGCCGAGAGCATCCTCAAATCCCAGCACGAGCAACGCGCTGTTGGCCGTATCAGCGTCAAATCCAGCCAGCTTGGACGCCACAAAAGCTCGAATGTCACTCGCTAGCGACGGACACGGGCTCACCATGCCGAGCTCCAGCGGCGCGCGCGTGAACGGGTCGGAGCCGACCGCGCCTCGTAAGTGGCGTGCAATAACTCGACGATCCACGATTTTACCTGATGACGGCAAGCACACGGGGTTGGCCATGAGCGAACCGAGCAGCGGGTCTTGGAAAGCCTCAGGCGCGTCCACTACTAAGACCTCCACCGATTCTCGAAGTGCACTCATACGCGTAGCATCCATCATAACCGACGCGAATGCACGAACGCATCCGGAGTCCATGTGATCGTACATCTCAGTATTTTCACTTGCTTGGCGTAAGACGTCAAGACATTGAACGAATCGATCGCCGTCAAAGCGGCCGTCACGCGCGAGACTCGCGAGGAACCGCTTTCGCGACCACTGGCTTGACAGCACCGTCGTTCGGCCACCAATTCGCTGCCCTCGCTCAATAATGGCGGCTTGCACGTTCCAACGGATGCGTGCATCGAGGTCGCCCAGTCGATTCACCATTGATGTTCCGCATGACCAAACGAGCTTCCGGCAAGCTGCGCTATTGTCCAGGGTTGATTGAGTGTCAGCACCCTGCCCGTTCGCGCAGAGCAGGACGAAATACACCAGGTGCGCCAGCACGCGCTTCCCGTCGGCTAGCACGTGCACCGACAGATCCCACGCACGTGACTCGACTGCTTGCGCGACGTTCGACAGCGCAAAGCAAATCGCGCGAGCACATTGCTCCGCCTCGTTCTGGGAAAGCAGAACACTTCGTGGCGGCGCGGCGTCCGCCATCCACAGCGCCGTCTCCAACACCTCGATCAGCGTGCGAAACGTGAGCCGCAACTGCTTGGAGTGAAGGGCGACGTAGCCGTCCATCATGTACGGTCGAATCGGCAACGACACGCCGCGTCCGCGGTCCGACGAGTCCAGCAGCTCGCGCAGATGACGGAGCGCTGTGATCTTGTCGTTGGCTTCTTCGACCAGTCGGGTCATGTCGCTCCACATCGCATCGACGAGCACGCTGAACTCTGCGCGGCAGCATGTCATCCAATCGCCTTGTGGCTTGCAGCGGTCGAGAGCACGATCCATTGTCGCGCGTTGGGCTGGCAACTGCCACAGATACTGAAGCATGCTCGCGACGCAGGCTCGCACACTGGTAACGTCCCCTTCAAACTGTACGCCAGCGGTGCTGTCTTGACCTGGAGTGTTGTTCCCGCTTACAGCGTTGATCCCATCGGCAGGTTGGGCGTTGCTGTCAGCATCAGACGCTGAAATCTGGGCCTGGTGGTGCCCGTTGCCACTGCAGACGTTCACCTCGTAGTGGAAGCGTACGAGGCCGGGGACGAGAGTGCCCATGAGAAACTCATTCCGTTGCAGCACGTCGTCCAAGGCCGACTGGCATGTAGAGCACTTAGAGAATAGCGACACCAGTGACGGCAGCGCCTTGAGCGCGTCCGCTCGCAACGCCATTTTGCTGGTACACGCTGGCGAGAGGATGACTTGGACCAGAAGCACGAGGATTGGCTCAATAACCTCGACGGGGTCAACTTGATGGCACACATCACCGTCTAGCTGGCCGTCGCACATGTGCGTCCATGCCGCCACAAGGGCGCTGCCGTCGACGCGACGAAGTCCCAGGAAGTACACGAGATCGCACAGGTCGGTGAAGAAGTGCTCGGGGAATGCGCAAAACGCCGGCGAAGGCGCAGTCAGTAACTCTCGAAACGCGCTCTCGGAAGAAGAAGCGACGCCCAGAAGCCAGCGACACGTCTTGGCGTAGAGCGACAGCCATCGCGCGACGCTGTCAGGGCTGATAAGTTGAATCTCCATTGCCAAACGGCTCGCCGCCATCTCCTTTGACCGCGCCTTGCTCGAGTTGTAGTAGGACGACATCTTGGTCGCTCGCCGTCTCTGTGACCCGGCGTACCGGCCTGCACTACCAGTCCGTGGTCTCGAGCGTTCCTCGTTCCCCAGCGCGCGCCCTCCACCCCGTGACAACTTCTCGTACTGGAGCGTCTCTTCTTCGCAGTAGCAAAAGGCCTCCAGCTCTTGCGCTTCCTTCAGGCCGCGCAAGTAACGCTGGAGCGTCGCGAGTGGGCCAAGGTGCATGCACTTGATGGCAAGGTGGAACAGGTCGCTTGCCTGATCGGATCGAACACGAGGGACGAGCGACGATAGGAACGACAGGCTTCGGAAGTGAAGAGCGCGCGCACGTGGCGAGTACAGCCGCCGCCAGCCCCGCGTGATAGAGAAGTACAGGTGCCCGGGTGCATGCAACGTGTGCGGGTTATGGTGCCTCTCTTCCGTCGTGAGGCACTTCAAGCACACGAAACGAGCGTCGAAGCAGTTCGAGCACCGGTAGAGGACGTCGGCATCATCCAGCGAGCACGAGCACTCTGCGCACTGGATCGCGCCGTCCTCTCGATCGTTCACCGCGCTGTAGCTCACGCTCGTGCGGTCAAAGGCCATCCACTCAAAATGCATCGCGTTACACAGCGGCACAGGGACGCTCACGCGGAAGAAGACATGATCCAGGCTGTGCACCGCCTCTGCCATCACGGAGCCAGCCACCAGCCGGGCTTTCAAATTGTTCGCCGTGTGCGGGTCAGCGTTGTCGCATGGACGCCTACGGTCAGCGGCTGATTGCGCTGCATACGCTTGGAAGCACGCCTCGCATAGGTCTGCATCTTCGCAGAACGCACACTTATAACGCGGCCCTTTGAAGTCTGGCGTCTCGCACCGATCGCACCGCACGCCGTAGTTTGACTGCAAGTCCGGGTAGTAGTGCGTGCTCGACCTCACAGAGCAGCTATCCTCTGAGACATTGGGTTGCCGCCTGAAGTCTTCGATGCTTTGACGATCCAACGCGCGAAGCTTGGCCTCCTCCGCACTCATCGTGAGCATCTTCTCGTTGGTGTTCCGCTCTCGCAGTCGAACCTCCGGGTTGTCCTTGTCGCCAAAGCCGCGGATGGACACGAAGTTCTGGTGGTACTCTGGATCGATCACAGACACAGCGCTACTGCTGTCGGTAGCACGCCGGAGAATTTGCTGCGCCAGGTGCGCTAATATTTGACTCACGTTGATCAAAAACCCGTCGAGGCCGTCGTCCGCGTCGTGGTTCACGAGCCGGCGCTTGTTGATGGACGTCACGACCGTGGCGAGCCAGCTTATAGTCGCGTCCACTACGAGCGGGTGCTGCGAGTCCGCCAGCAGTCGCTGCATGATGGCAACCAGATGCGTCTTCAGTCCTCCGTCGTAGCCTTTCACCCAGTCTGCTCGCAGAGTGTTGTCCAGTTGTCCACTTCCCGTTAACTCCTTGGAGATCGTGGTCGCTCGGAAGAAAGGCCCGAGGAACGACAGCATCGACATCTTCCACGTCACCACCGACGGCGGGAACCACGCGACAGCACTGTGATCTATGTCGGAGTCATCGCTTACTGGCTGCACGATCTGCAGCGGCGCGGTCGGGTACTCGACAAGCTCGCGGAACAACTTGGTCAACGCGGCGACCTCAGACACGCGGTGCAGCACGACCTCAAACACGCGCCGCCGGATCTCGGTCGCGAGCTGGCGAACGATCCGCCCGTACCGCGAGCCAAGGGTCTCCAGGAACGGCAGCATCAGCGTGAAGAAGCGGTCGACACGCAGTGCTGGCGGTTGGGGCGAATAGACCGGCGACACATTCACGACTGCAGAAGCCGAGACAATCCCCGGCGCGACTGACGTTGGCGATGCGACGCCGGTGGTGTTGTCGAAGCACGTGCTGCAGAGGTGAAACTTGCACGGCGCGCAGCGGTACACGGCCGACGGCATGTGCGTCGTCGAGTGCACCACGCCGCGGACGCTCAGCGCGTCTAGCGAGTCGACGGCGAGCTGCAGCACGCGCCCACACTGCGCGCACGGCCACTGGACGACCGTCGCGGTGCTCGAGGGCTCGAACACGCGGTGCGCGCATGACGCCACCAGCACATGCTCATGCAGCGCGTGCTTATGCCCGACCGCACAGTGCTGCACCAGCTCGTTGATCACCACCGAGTAATACGGAGCCGCAGCATAGCTTCCAGCTCCGCTGTCGTCGTCCGCGTCCGACCACTGCGCCACCAATCGCGCCAACGCGAAGCCGACACAGGCCTCCGCCTTCTCCAGTACCGTCCGCTGGGTTGTGGTCACGTCAGCATTATCGGCGGCGCCGGAGAGCTCGTCGTGGAGGCGGTTCACGCGGTCCAGACGCCCCAACAAGTGCCTCAAGACGCGCAGAGCGCGCGACGCCTTGGCATCACGCCCTGCCTTGTCCTCCTCATCGACGAAGAAGCGCAGGTTACGCTCCAGATGCTCCCAGAAGGAGGCTGCTTCGTCCATATCATGGCGGTAGCAAGCGTCAACTGGAGCGTCAAGAAGCTCGGCGAGCGTCACGAAGACGCCAGGGGACGTAACCATCAGTCTGCGTCCACGTCCAGCTCTCTACACGAGACACCGACACAGACACGCACAGCGCCAGCCGCTTTCGCCAGTCGCAGACCAAGCGAGGGGACGGACACGGAGCGCCGAGTGGCGGTGAGGACGCGGAGCCAGCGACGAGCGTCCCGCAGCTCAAACCGCGAAGTTGGGCGCCCAATTAGCGAGACCGCGTCGCCTTCTTCCGTCCTTGACTGACTAAAAGTAACGTTACGAAGTAACTCACTTTGCACTGTGTAATGAGCTTGAAGTAACGTTATGAAGTGGAAGTGGACGACTAGAGCGGTTTGAAGTGCGACTATATGGTGGGGTACGTACGAGATACTGTATGGGATTGACACGAACAGCTTCTTGTCTCGGCACTTGGGGCTCACGCCGACGCGGCCTCCTTCTCGCCGCCCTCGCCGTCGCCAGCGGCAGCAGCAGATGCCCCGCCAGTAGTGTCGGCATCGAAGAGATAGTCCCAGCCGAGGCCCCAGGTCGCCAGCACGTCTTCCTGCCGCGACGGCTGCTGGAAGTTGCGCAGTTTGGTGCGCAGGTACAGTCGGATCTCGCGCTTGAGTGCGTCGCAGGGCTCCAGCATCTCGAGCGTCAGCGGCTCGCGCGTGAACGGATCGACGCCGCTAATACCGCCGCCGCTGCTGCTGCTGCTGCCCGCGCCGCTGCTCTGTGATGCCAGGAGATGACGCTCAATGACGGCGCGATCGACAATGTTGCCCGACGGCAACCGAACGGGATCCGTCATGAGCGTGCTGAGCAGAGGATCGAGGTACCGCTCGGGGATCTCGCCCAGGAACTGCTCGACGGCTTCCTGCAGCTCGATCATGTTGCGCGCCTCTTTCAACACGCCCTGGAACTGCTGCACCCACGACGGGTCCACGTGCTCGAAGAAGTTGCTTGCCTCGCTCGTGCTCCCAGCCGCGCAGAGATGCAGCGTCGAATGAGAAAACTTGTCGAAGTCGAAGCGTCCGTCCCGCGCTAGCATCGCAATGAAGCGCTTGGAGAGCGCTCGGGACGCGCGGCTCGACTCAGAAGTTGCTGCCGGCTTCTTGGTCTTGGTCGCGGCTGCTTGCTGCTCGAGAATAGCGAGCGCGTCATCTTCGTTCAGATCCTCCGCGCACGTAGCAGTCGTGCCAATGCCGCTGCTGTCGCCTGCGTCCGTCTCATGACTGCTGCTGTCGTTCGTTGCGCTTATGTCGTCGTCTTCCTCGTCCGAGCCGTCCAGGTACCGATCCGACTCGAAACGCGTGCAGACGGCGTTCAAGTTCCAGCGTGCAAGCGAGTCCAGATCGCCAATGCGCGCGCCCGCGGCATCGCCGCTTGCGTGGATCACCTTCCAGAACGATGATGGAGAACACCTGCAGTTGTCGCTAATCATGTGCGCGCCGGCGCATCTCACGACGAGCATGACGAGGTTCGCAAGCATCGCCTTGCCGTCCTCAACCAGCGGGCGCGAAAACGCCCACTCGTCTCCATTAAAGGCATGCGCGAGCGAAGAGAGCAAGAAGCAAATCGTGCGCGCGCCCTGCTCGACCAGCTCGGGCTTTAACAGCGCAAACCGACGCAGCGTCAAGCTATCCGCGAGCCACGAAGTCAGCTCCAGCAGCTCGATCAGCGCCCGAAGCGTCAGTCGCAAGTGCTTCGAATGGATCGCAATGTATCCGTCGAGCATGGCAGGGCGGAACGGCACGACCAGCACTTGCCCGTCCAGCGCCGACGCGATCAATTCGCTCATTTGGCGCAGGATGCTGATCTTGGTGGTGCCTTCGTCGAACAACTTGGCAAGGTCGCTCCACAGCCCGGTCACCAATCTCGTCCACTCCTGATTAATGGCATCAACCTCATTCGCACCGAACTGGCCAGCGATCGCGTGCAATGGTGAGCGGGGTGCCGTGTAAGGTGCTGCAGTTGCCATCGCCAGTTCCATTAGCACGCGCCGCTGGGATGGGATCTGCCAGAGGAAGCGAAGCAACAGCACGACCGAGATGCGCGTGGGCAAGAAGCCCCACAACACGTGGTCACCGGAGCTCACTGCGCTATTGAACGCCAGACCGTTGTTGCTGCAGTTGTACATGTCCATCTCATGGTGGAACTGCAGCAAGCCGCGCACCAACGACTTGCGTAGTAGCTGATTCCGCTCAAAGAGCCGCTCCACCACGCGATTGTGCTTGCTTTTGGCGAAGAACGTCAGCACTGCTGCCAGAGACCGCAGGGCTTCCAGTCGCAGGTGGGGATTCTTCGTGCAGCCGCGCGCGATGATCAGCTGGGTCAGTACCACAACAATTGGCACAATGACAAGCGTTGACGAGTGACCTCCGTCCTCCTCGAGGTCGATCGCGTACTCGTCCCTCAGAACGCCGATCACCTCATGGTAGTCCACACGGTCCAGCGCCAAGAAGAACGTCGCGTCACACAAGTCGAAGAAGAAGTGCTCCGGGAAAGCGCTGAAGGCAGCCGAGAAGCTCGGGAGAACTTCTGCAAAGGGGTCTTGCGAAGTTGACGCAATCGACAGCAGCCAGCGGCACGCGCGGCTGTAGAACACGAACCACTCTGTAACGTGCACGCTGTCCAGCACGTGTAGTTCCATCTTGCCGACCTTGGTGTTCAGCTCCTCAAACCGCGCCTTGCTGGCCGTGTAATGCGACGAGAACTTGTGCGATCGACGTCTCCTCGAGCCCTGCGTGTTCGTCCCTCGCTCCTGATAGTGCAGGACCCGCTCGTACTCCAATCGTTCTTCTTCGCACGCGCAAAAGGCCTGCAGCTCACGAGCTTCCTTGAACGCGCTCGTCCACCGCGACAGCGTGCTCAGTGGTCCGAAGTGCAGACTCTTGATCGCCATGTGGAACAGCTCGGTTGAAGTGTCAAACTTGAGTCTCGAAATGAGCGCGGGAGGGTGCAACAAGCTGTGGAAGAGCAGTGCTGGAGTCGAAGCGTCATTCAGCATGAAAATTCGCCGCCAAGGCTTGGGGACAGCAAAATACAGGTGCCCAGGTGCGTGCATCAAATGAGGATTGTGGCACTTCTCCTCGGCAGCGAGACACGCTGCACACACGAACCGCCCATCAAAGCAGTTGGAGCACTTGTACATCATCTCCGCGCCAGCAAGAGAGATGCCGCAGTCGCTGCAGGCCAGTTGCTCGTCGGAAGCCGTGCTCGGGGTTTCGAGGTCGACAACGCGTCGAATTTCGTCCAGGTCCAGCTTCAGCGGTCGGAAATGCCGGATCGCGAAGATCGGCACCGGCACGTCCACTCGAAGAAACAAGTGATTGCGGTGGTGAGCCATCACGTCCACCATGGGTTCCAGTGATAGTGACGCGGAGTTGTCGGCGGACGTAGCAGGATACTGGATGAGGAACTCGGCATAACACGTGCTGCACAAGTCCATATCCCCGCAGAATGCGCACTTGTACCGGATGCCCTCGATGTTGTGCGTCTCGCAACGATCGCACACGACGCCCTCGTGGCAACTCATCTTCGGATAGTACGCGTTGTCCGTCACAGTCGCTGCAGTGCTTGTCTGCTTTGCAGCTTGGTAGCGGTGAACGTGTTGCCGATCGCTTTCTTGAATCCGCGCGACTTCTTCGTTCTGTCGGGCCTTTCTCAATAGAAGTTCGCCCTCTTCATCCCCGTTTATAACACTTCGCAGCGGCGCTTCCGGGAAATCCTTGCTGGCGTACGCACGAACAGACTCGACAACCTGGTGATAGTTCACGTCGAGCACCTCAGGATTCATTTCAGCCTGCTGTAACACCGGCATGACAGCCGCAACCAGCGCGCTCGACAGGTTGATCAAGAAGCCATCCATCCGCTCCTTCGTGTCGTAGCTCATTCGTCGACGGGTGTCGGCCGCGAGCAGCGTCAAGCCAAACCAGCACATGGTGGCGTCGCTCACAAGTGGGTGCTGACTCCGTTTGTCGAGAAGTGCGCGCACGACGCCATGAAGGCGGCGACGGACATCGTAATACCCGCTCTGCCACTTGGCGCGTAAGCGGTGCCTTGGTGAGTTCTTTGCTTGAAGCGCAGCGTCGATGTCATGCGCGTTCTTCAGCATGGTCGTTACCCGCAAGAACGGCCCGAGCACCGTGTGCAACGACATCGTCCACGTTCGAGAAAACGGTGGGAACCACGGCAGCTCTGAAGACGACACCATCGCGTACGCCACCGACGGGATGCGTACCATTTCTTCGAACAGCCCGATGTACGGTGCCAGTGTGCTGGACTGGTGCGGGTAGACCTCAAGCATCCGCCTTCGGAGCTCCATGATGAGTTTGGTCGAAATCACGCGAAACTCTGGCGCGCTCTGCGTCTGCAAGCACGGCAAGGAGAGCGAGAAGACCCGACGGACGTCGAGCTGCAGATGGTCAGCGCGCGACCCATGCTGCGCGCGCGACGCCTCCACGTTGCTGCCGTCCGGCCGGAAGTAAGACGCGTTCGGGACCCTTGTAAAGCACTCGCGGCACAGATTAAAGTCGCAGGCTGAGCACCGGTACACCGGCGGTGCCTGTCCATCAGACAACGACGTCGCCGAGATGCGGCTGCAGATCGAGCACTCCCACGACTTTTTGCCGGGAAAACTGCGCCGAGGAATCGACGCGATCAGCACGTGCTGGTGGAACGCGTGCAGCGAGCCGACGCCAGAGTGCTGCAGCACCAGGTTGATCGCCTTTGCGGCTGCCAAGTCGACCGGAGGCCCGCGAGTCGTCGATGGCGGTCCCAACCGCTGCTTCGACGTCAGCTCGTGGAAGAGTTTGCGCAGCGCCGAGGCGCCAGCAGCCCCGATCGCGCCATCCGCAGCTTGCAAGAGGCGCAGCAAGCTCTCCGTATCCAGCACGGGTTCGCGCAACGCAATCTGCTCGCCATCATCCTCATGTTGGTCGCTGGGCACCTGTCGCCGTTTCCGGTTCACGCGGTCAAGGCTCTGCAGCACGATACTCAGCGCCTCGATGTTCGCATCGGGCTCCTGGGCTTCCGTTGCATAATCCGACGCCGCGCCATCTTGTCGCGGACGGGTCTTGCTCGCACGCGCTCGTGCCGCCGCCGCCATCCCGCGTGCCTCGACCTCTCTCCACCACTCGCCCTCATCCACTGCGAGCGATTGCCGCGCCTCGTACCGGATCGCCGGCGACAGCGCGTGCACGCTCAGCAGCTCGGCCACAAGCGCCTGCATGGCGCGCAGGCGCGCCAGGTACGCCGCCACCACCTCGCCTTCTTCGCCCTGATCTCGCGTTCAACCAGCGTTAAGAACCTGGCAATCGCACATCGCTACAGCGACAGGCAGCGCGCCACATACGCGAGGAGAACCAGCAACGCACGCACCTTGACGCCCGCCGACCTGGCCACTCCGAGCAGCGGGAATCCTGGCAGCAGAAGCGGCGGCGGCGACGGCGCGCGGCCATCGCCGTCGCCATCGCCGCCATCGTCTCGCCCTCGCGCCCACAGGAACATGGGCAAATAAGACACCAGGACACTGCCGCAGCACCAACTAAGAAGAAGGCAGCGCGCCGACGGCCCCGGGGGAATAAGAGAACAAGCGACCGCCTGCTTTGCTTCGACCTTGGGCGCCGCTTCTTCGGGTGTCGCACCTTCTCGATTGTTGTTGTGGGCGCAAAAAGATTGACGCCGGCGTGAAGTAACCAGTAAAAGTAACAGGATTGATTGATACCGTAATCTTGAAAGTAGTCCTGTACAGTCCTGCGTAAAAGTATAAATGAGGTCGGTTCCGGATCTGCCACAAATCGTATTGCAAAAAAAGTCATATGAGAAGAAAGCCCATAGAAAAACAAGACGATTGATTTACCACTTGCCCCATTTCGCGCCATTTTGTTCTCAAAATTCAATTTTTATCAAAAGTGAGTGCAAAATTTTGAAGCAAAAGTATAAACGAGCTCAAAATCTGGTTGCATTATCGATTGATTTTCTTCCCTTTCTTCTGCAAAACAAGCGAGGTACGCTTGTGCATGTCTTCGACAAGCGCTTCCAAACGTGCAGG
>JAADXW010000603.1:0-18690 GCA_023337975.1 Phytopythium ostracodes
ATTCTCACCCGCTTCGTCTCCCGCGCTTTTTGGATCCAAAGTGTTCGGATATGGGTCCGCCGCCGACCTGGAAAAGCGACCACCGGGGCCGGTACGTGCTCAACGGCCGCCTGCCCGATGCTGCCACCCGTACCTGCGTGTTGCGCGCATTCTCTTACCCCTGTTATCCGTTTTTCCGGTTGAAAATTGCAGCATGGAGGCTGTGCGCTCGCTCCTTCGGCCGTCGCCTCGCCGGCCGTCGCCCTCGAATCCTTCCTCTCGCAGTAACAGCGGCAGTAGCAGCGCACGCGGTACTGTTCCAGTTGCGGAAGCGCCAGAGTGGGCGCCACCGACGTTCGCGCGGGTGCGGGCTCGTCCCAGCAGCCTGTACCCGGCGCTCCGGTCGAGCCCGACGTTCCCGCTGAGTCACCGGCGCAGCAGCCCAAGCGGCGCGGCTCCGTCGCCCGGTCGGGACCTTCCGAGCAGGTTTCGCGCGCCTCAGCAGGTCGTGATCCGCTCGCAGTCGACGCACGCGACGCAGGCACGTCCCTTGCTCTCCCTTTGTGTGTTTATAGTGCCGTCCAGTCCAAGTGCGAGGCTGATGTGGGTGTGCGTGAACAGACTGAGCCGCCGGTGGACGTCGAGGGCGGCGAGTGGAGCGCGGCGATCCGGCTGGGCGCGTTCGGCGAGGTCGCCAACATGACGCTGGAGACGGTCAACTTCCTCATCCGCGTGCTCGAAGACGTGCGTCCCCGTGGTCATTCTCCAAATGCTCAGATGTGCGTGACTAACGCGTCACTTGTGCGATGGATGACAGAGAAGGCACGAGCTTCTGAACGACGATGACGACGAAGAAGAAGAAGCAGAGCAGTCATTCAGCAGCCACACGTCGGATCGCCAAGTCCACGTACGCGCCGCTCTTGCCGTCCCATTGCTCGGTAGTATCGGCGCCACTAACAGGCTTCGTTCATATCAACTGTAGCGGTGGACGGAGGACTCTGGCGTTACCTGCGACCTGCAAGAAAGCGTTCAGGATATCCCTGCGGTTGCACGTGGCGCGTCGTCATCCCCGCGGCGGCAGCTGAACCGCACGCACTCGTACGAAGCGCTGGTGCGGCTGGAAGAGATCCTTGAGTCGAGGCACCAGCAGCTGATGCAGGACGGACTGGGCGACGACACCGACGACCAAGAGCAAGAGACGAACGTCCTCCCGATGACCGACATCCAGGACGAGGTCAAGAGGATCTACAGCTCGCTGAGGACGGAGGAGCTCGCCGAGGATGAGGTCAGGCGGGACAACTGATCGAGACACCGACTCTTACAGACAGCGCAAGCCTCCGTAAGAAGGCTCTGTGCACCTGTCGCCACCAAAAGACCACGTGTAGCCTTCAGCTCTCAATCAGTCGCCAGCATTTCGTCGAATGCGGTCCTTAGAGCCGCCATCGGCTTCAAGCTGAAGTCATATATCACGAAGCGATCGCTGATTGGTTATTTGCTCCATTCTTTAATTCTCCACCCAATCAACGTCGTATGTACCCCACATTCCCACCAATCAGGACCCTTCTAGTCGGGACACGAAAGGTCGCGGCGCCTTGTTGAAGCGGCCGACGAGCTCCGCCACGAGCCGCCCGGCAGCTTCCCCATCTACCCAATCGTCCGCTCCGCCTGCTCTACGTACTCTGCACCATGGACGAACCGAGCGGCGGGCCGGTGCTGGATCGCGCGGAGCAGCGGCGGCGCTTTGGCATGGACTGCGGCGACGCCATCCGCTTCGAGGCCGGCGCGTGGGCGCCCGGGGGCGAGCATGTGCGCAAGCTGACGGTGCGCAACGTCTCTCAGCGCAGCCTCAAGTTCAAGTACGAGCTGCCGAGCACCAAGTTCTTCAGCATGGCCTTCCCGACGGTCATCACGCTCAGCTCGGGCATGCAGACGGTGCTGGACCTGACCTTCCGGCCCGTGCGCCTCGAGGAGTACGACGACTACGTCGGCTTCCACGTGCACGTGATCGAGGGCGGCGTGACGGCCACCAGCGGCCGCTTCCGCATCCCCGTGACGGCGCGCATCGCGACGCTGAGCGTATCGCTGCCGCGCGGGCTCGACTTCGGCTTCTGCCCCACGCGAGAACTCACGCACAAGACCTTCCAGCTGCGCAACACGGGGCAGCTCGACGCGCTCTTCGAGTGGAAGCTCGCGGGTGAGGAGCATTCGTACTCGCTCACTCCATTGATCAGGTAGTGATCACGACGTGACCCATGCTTGACTCTGATGTGTGCAGGAGCAGGCAACCACGGCCAGCCCTTCGCGATTGAGCCTGTAGCGGGCCGAGTGCCCGCTGGCGAGGCGATGGACCTGACGGTCAGCTTCAACCCGACCACTGCCACCGTTTACGTCTCGACCACCGTCTGCAACGTCCGAGTGAGTGTGCTTGGCGACTGTCTACCTCTAGACGATGGTTCTCACCCCGGAAGCGCTCGGTTATTTGTCGCGTTGTGTGCCTTTCAACCGCAGGCAGACGCGCAGGACGACGCGATGGCGGCACAGCACGTCCGGGAGACGATGAAGGTCAGCGGCATCAGCAAGTTCACGCACATCTCAGCGTCCGAGACGGAGATCAACTTTGGCGACGCGCTCGTGGGTGCGCCGGCGAGCGTTAAGGCGAGTTCCGGGCTAGTGACGTCCGAGAAGGAGTTCGTGCTGCGCAACCGCTCGCTCGTGCGCGCGTCCTTCCGCGTGATGAACGTCGAGAGCGACCACGACCCGGTCTTCTTCTTCTCTCCGACCAGCGGAGTGGTCGACCCAGAGTCGTTCATGGCCATCAAGGTGCGGTACACGCCGCTCAGCGCCGGGACCTTCACGTGTGACCACTTTGACATCGTCACGCCCGGTTCCAACACCGTACGCGTCACCTGCAAGGGCCGCGCCGTCGGCCCCGCCGTCAGCCTCTGGAAGAAGGACGCCGAGTCCAACTTCGTGAGAACGCGCTCCGTCAACTTCCAGGACGTGGCGGTCGGCAGCCAGCCTGCGGCGCGCGTCGTCACGCTGCGGAACGAGTCGCCGCTCGAGGTCCTGTACCACTTCGACGCGCAGGAAGACGGCGTCTTCCGGTTCGACCGCGTCAACGGCCGCATCCCGCCGCTCCTCGACTGCAACGTGACCATCACGTTCTCGCCCACGCAGGCGGGCAACTTCTACCGGCGCTTCTTCATCCTGATCCTGAACCAGACGACGCAGTACGTCGACGTGCTTGGCACGGGATACGACGACAAGACGCGCCCGTCGCCGTTTCAACAGGCGCACGTGGACGCGTATCGGCTTCGAGTGGAGGCTGGGCTGGGTCTCTTGTCGCCCGACCAGCTCGAGAACTACCAGCAAGATCACGGTGACGCGCTCTTCCTCAAAGGCGCGCTGAAGCGAGCAAAAGACGAGGAAGCGAGTCGTCAAGACGGCGAGATCGCGCCCGGCCCGGGCTCCTTACCGCCTCCGAGCGCGCTTCAGACTCGCAGTGGCGAGGCCTTGTTGTCAGACGTCGAGGTCGCTCACGAGTACTTCGTCAGTGTCGACGACAAGGGGAACCCGGTGGAGGTCACGACCCCGCAGATGGATTTTGGCAACTGCGGCATCGTTCAGTTTCCGTCCAAGAAGGTGCTGCACGTGACCAACAACACGCACGGCAAGGTGACGTGCTCGTGGCGAGTGGCCGCCGGCGGAGGAGGCGCCACGAGTGAGGGCTCCGCACAGGACGACAGCATGATGAAGAGGGCGTTCCAAGTGTTTCCGGGGAGCAGCGACATCGCCGCGGGCGCGACCGCCGAGTTCCGCGTCGCATTCCAGCCCACGCAGGTGAACACGTATTACTTCGCCGAGCTGGAGGGCTACGTGGCCTTCAAGTCCAACCGCACGTTCCGCCTCGTGAACGCCGACACGCTCACGCCTCCGTGGTGCGTCACGTCCAAAGTGTGCGGCAACACGTTCCCGTCTCCCTCGGAGCAGTTCCTGGCCAAGGTCCGCTTCCGCCTGGCCAAGAACAAGGTACATTTCCCGCCGTGCCACCTTGGAGACAGCGTATTCCAGACGCTCGTGGTCGAGAACACGAGCGACACGCCGGCGCTGTTCGTGTTCGCCGACGACCCGAGCGAGGTCTTCCAGTGCAAGCCGCCCTGCGGGTACATCCCTGCCAAATCGTTCCACCTCGTGGCGGTCCGGTTCGCGCCGCGGCAGGCCAAGAGCTACACGCACCTCATGCAGTGCGTGGTCAACAACGCCTTCTCCAAGCCCGAGGTGCTCGAGCTCGCGGGCATCTGCGCCGTGCCGCGGCTCGCTCTGCCCGACTGCGCAGGCTCCTCCGAGACGGGAGACGCCAAGATCTTCGTCAAGCCGACGGCGATCGGGCTGCAGTCGCTCCGACGGATCCAAGTGATGAACAGCTCGCGCGTGCCGCTCGTGTTCCGCTGGGAGGTGCCGCGCAAGTACCAGGGCGTGTTCCAGGTCCGGCCCAAGCTCGGGCGGCTGAACGGGTGCGAGTCCGCGGCCATCGAGTGCGTGTTCACGCCCGGCGAGACCCGCGACTACGCCAGCCGCTTCACGCTCTCCGCCAAGTCCATCAGCCTGGCGCCGCACGAGCACAAGAAGGCGCAGCCGCACGCGTCGATCCCCGTGCTGCAGGAGCTGTCGGTGCGCGCAGTGACGAAAGGGACGGTTGGCGCGGTCCGGTTTCACCCGCGGGCGCTGCAGTTCGCGACCATCCTGGTCAACACGAGCAGCAAGCAGCACTTTTACCTCGAGAACACGGCCGACTGCGACCTCGTGTACCGCCTGGAGCCCACGCTACTGTCCACCGCGACCAGCTCGGACAGACCACGCAGCTCCAGGGCATCAGCGATGGCACCGGCCGCTCTCGCGTTCTCCGAGAGCCGCGGATGTATTTCGGCGCAGTCCCGCAAGAAGATCGCAGTCACCTTCCAGCCGAGTCTGGCGGGCGCGTTCGCGTTCAAGGTGTCGTGCGAGATCGGCGATCAAGCAGACAGCTCGGCGCTGAGTCCGTGGTACTTCCCAAGGTTCCTGGAGGCGGCGTGCACGATCCGCGGCGACGCGTCCTTCCCGACAGTCGAGATCCAGGACATCCGCGTGCCTGGCACGTCGCCAGCGCTCGCGTGGGAGCAATTCCAGTGCAGCAACATCAACAGGTACATGGTCGCGCCGCTGCCCAGCGAGGAGGGTGATGACGATGAGCAAGACACCGGTCGTCCCAGGTCCGCGCCGTCGATCAGCGGCGCGGAGCAGCCAGAGATGCTCTCGGCGCGGTCCGCAGCCGCGCAGCACAGCCACTTCGTGCTGCCGTTCTCTCCTTCTCCGCTCGGGAGCCCGCCCGAGCAGGCGTTCCTGCTGCTGCGCAACCCGGGCAACCTAGTGGTCGAGTTCTCGCTGCGGCTGCCGAAAGAGGGCAGCGTAGAGATCGAGCACTGGGCCGAAACGGGCGCGCCGTCGCCCGAAGAGGTGCGCACGGACGCCATCATCGACGCCAAGGTCTTCGGTATCAGCCCGCGCCGAGCGACGCTCAAGCCGCAGCAGAGCGTGCTGCTGACGCTGAGCTACGCATACAGCTCGCAGCTCTACGGCGGGAATCACGACCTGCCGATCCGCCTCGAGGTCGACAAGGGGAAGCAAGTCACGCTCGAGCTGCACGGGACGACGCTCGCGCCGCGCGAGCCCAAGCTGTTCGTGTCAAGCCACGTGTTCCACCTGTCGCCGGTGATGATCGGCGAGTATCGGCGGCGCCTCCCCACCCCGGAGCATGCGAGCGAGTACGGGAAGGAGCATGAGCACCACCACGCTGGCCATCAGACAAGTGGGAGCCATGCAGGAGGGCCGCCCGTCCAGCAGATCCAGGTGTTCAACCGCGGAGACAGCGCGTTCCGCCTGGACGTCGGCAGCAACTCGTTCGACCGCGCTAACACTGACTGCTACGGCTACCCGGTGCTGTCTTGCCGCGCGACGTCCGAGATCGTGCCTGCCAGGAGCTCTGTCTACATTGACGTGGCATTCAACCCGATCGAGGCCAAGACGGTGCGCGCCGACCTGATCCTCAAGGCGCACGGGCTCATGGGCCGCACCTACAAAGAGGCCGTCATGATCACCGTCGTCGCGACGGCGTTCCACCCCAGGCAGTGGACGCTGCAGCAGATCCGGCGGGAGCAGCTGCCGTCGACACTGACGCCAAGGAAGCAGCTACTGGCCGTGCCAGGCCGCTCCGCCCGGTTCGCGTCGGACAGCGTCGACTTTGGCCACGTGCCGATGCATTCGCAGGTGCACAGGCTGCTGATCCTCAAGAACGACTGCGAGAGGCAGACGCCCGACTCATGCGCGTTCACCTTCCAGTGGGATCCGAGCAACCCACTCGTGGCCGACGGCACGGTGACCTTCTCGCCCGCTCGCGGCGAGCTCGCGCCTGGGGAGAAGCTGCTTGTGCGCGCGTCCATCCAAACAGCGAGCGAGGCGATCGTTGTCAACCATGACATCGCTTGTTGGATCACGTACGCGTCGCCGCCGCTGCTATCGTCGACCGACAGCGGGAACCAACGGGGCAGTGCGTTAGCGAAGAGAGAGCCTGCGCCGCGCACTTCCGTGATCCACCGGTCGACGGCGACCCAGGAAGCGACGACCTTGGACGGATCGCGGAGTCCAGTCAAGACTCTGCGAGAGCCGGACGGCGACGACGAAACTCGCAAGCCGCAGACGTCCGCGTCGACGTCCAAGCCCACAGGCAAGAGGAAAGCAGTCGAGAAGACCGCCGCGAGCCAAGAACTTGTGTCCCGTTCGTCATCCAGCGTGCCGGAGCCCGTGTTTGTGCGGATCTACGCGCACGCTCTGCCTGACGCGGTGTTTGAGAAGCACTACCCTCGCGACGCGGTCGAGAGACTGCCGCTGCTGGCATCTGGGCCCTCGGCGCCCACGATCGCTGCGTCTCCGGCGTCTTCTCACGGCTCGAGGAGCGCTCGGACGCTCCTGTCGATCAGTTCGCGCTCATCAAAGACGCCGTCGACGCCTCTGACGGCGTCTGGCGCGTCCACACGACGACGCATCTTCTCGGACGTCGTGCGCGCCTCTGAAGAGGAGACCGCCAAGTGCCGCGACACCGTCGGGGACGTCGTCGAGGCGTTGGTGGTCGACGTGCTCAACTCCAGCGACGTCCAAACTGCCATGGACGAGCAACTCGGCCCCCTCTCTCGCTGTGACCGTGCCGCTCTCCACTCTTCTGCATCGCGCGAGTCGACTCGGACGCCGACGCTGTTCCCTCGTGCGCGCAAGAGCGACGACTGCCGGTCGATCCTCTCCAACGTGCTGGAGAACACCGTGTCCAATGTCCTGCAGGAGCTCTTCCACGGCGACCTCGAGAGCGAGCTGCTCTGTCTGCCGCGCAAGGCCGTGTTTCCCGGCGCGTCCAGGGCGAAAGCCGCCTTCCCACGAGAGCTAGACCCCCGATAGAGACGAGGAGAAGCAGCGAACACTAGCAGTAGGCGCATTTGGTAGAAGCACACGCAGGTCGTCGTCGTCTATTTTGCGAATACAATACGACAGTATCGAGAGGGGAAAAAGGTCAACGCAACGCACACGCACTTGCTTTCTATCTCACCTTGTGGACCGCTGCCGAGGCGGCACGCAGCTCACTCAATTCGAAGCCTGCTCGCTCGTCGCCTTCTGCTGCTGCTCCTCGTGCAAGTCCTTGGCGAAGGTCTCGGCCACAATTAGCGGGAAGACGAGCGTCGCGTCCGCGTACAGCTTGACGGGCTTGGAGTCGAGGCGCAGCTTGCCCCACGAGATGGCCTCGTCGGGGCGCGCGCCGGCGTCGCTGCCGTCGAACTCTTGGCCCGTGTTGACGAACACGGCGAAGTCGGCGCCGTTGCGCATCAAGTTGGCGTTCAGAATGTGGTGCTTGACGACGCCGCCGCCGAGGATGACGACGCCGGTCTTGGGCGCGCGGATGGCGTGGTCGTTCATGCGGCGGATGTCGCTTGCAATGTCCAGCACGAGGCCCTCCTTGCGGTACGAGTGGAAGTAAATCATGTCGCCGATCGAGCCGTCCGTGAGCGCGGGGCAGAACACGGGGATATTGTTTCTGTAGCACCAGTAGTAGACCGATTCCTCGTTGTTGATCTCTTTGCCCAGGCGGTGGATCATGCTCGAGGGCGACCAGACCGTGCCCTGCGTCTGCTGTTCCTCCAGCATTGCGTCCAGGACCGGGTTCATAAAGTCCTCGAACTTGCAGTAGTTGTCGTTGGGCACGAGCAGGTTGCCGATGCGGTTGATGCCGCGGCGGCGCAGGTTCTCGCCCTTGAGGTGGAAGTCGCCCACGTACGTCGGCGCCAGGCACTTGATAAAGTCCTCCTCTATGCCGCCGGCCGTCGACACGATCACGTCCACGAGGCGGTGCTGCGCCAGGAAGCGCAGCGACTCGCGCAGTCCGCTCGAGATGAGGTTGGACGTGTAGCCGAGGAAGATCTTGCACTTGACCTGCGCGCGGTACGCCGGGTCCTTCTTCTCCTCGTCGTGCTCGTCCTCCGCGACCGGGTCGTCGCTCAGCCGCCACTTGCGCTGCAGCACCACGGAAACAACGCACGCGAGTTAGTACGAGTAACCCATCGAAGGCGTCGCTCCACCCGCTCGTACCATGCGCTTGATCTCCTCGATGGCCTCGCCGAGGTTCGTGCCCTGGTAGCCCATAGTCACGTACGCCTTCATGATCGCCGCGTAGTCCACACCATTGTTAAAGTCGTACCTGTCCCGCCATACATCCACAGAGAGAGAGAGAGAGAGAGAGAGAGAAGCGGCAGTCAGCATCGCGCTCGACCATCCATCCATCCATCCATCCAAACGCGACGAAACGTACCCGCGCACGCGCTGGCACTTTCCCTCCAGGTCCTCGGAGCGCACGAGCACGGCGGCCTGCGCCACCTGCGGCGGCTGATGCTCGGCGTCCGCGCCGTTGGCGGCGCTGGAGGAGAAGGAGGAAGAGGAAGAGGAAGCGGCGGCGCTCATGACGGAACGAGTGTGACGTCAATTGAGGAATGGCGGCTGAGCTTTTCAACCAACAGACAGGAGTGTTGGTTTTGCTGGGTGCACCTTCGTGCGACATGTAACGACCTTATCTATCCCGCAGTGGCCTGACGCGCAACCTTCGCGCGACCTCGACTTCAACACGAGTGCGCCGTACCCTATCAACCGTCTTAGGTAACTCTTTTCTGGAATCTAACAGTTAATTGGCACTACTTAAACTTTATACAAACACTACAGTAGATACGCGCCGTTGACACGGATCTAAAGCCGAGAAAAAGGCCAAACCCAAGCTTGTCCCCCATAGTAGACCGCTATATATCTCACCCAGGCAAGATGGCCGAGCCGGGGAGCAACCTGTTCCAGATCCGGCGCATCTTCGGCTTCCGCGACGGCTTGGGCGCCGCTCCCAGCGCCTCCGTCAGCAGCGGCACGTCCTCCTCACCGTCACCGTGGTCTGCGCGCGCGCAGATCGAGGCCATGGCGGTCCACACGCTCGAGAAGAAGCAGTTGCTGGCGCTGGCCGTCTCTCCGCGCGGTCTGTCCGACGCGGAGGGCGCTAGCGCGGGCAGTACGGGGGGAGCGGGGCCTTTAGGCGGCAGTAAGGGAAGCAAGGGCGCGGCGAAGACGGCGGCGGCGACGGACCCGACGGCGGGCAACTACCTGCTGCTGCGCACTATCGAAGAGGACCGCCACGCGCGCTTCTGGCGGTTCCCCGTGTGCTCGTCGCTCAAACAACAGCGCGCGGGCAGGACAGAGAGGCTCGTGGCGCTCGAGTTCAGTCCCGAGGGCGACTGGCTGGCCGCTCTCTCCAGCCGCAAGAACCGCTTCCACCTCATTCCCGTGCTTGCGCTCATCGCGCGCCAGCGCAGCGCCATGCTGGACGCCACCTACCGCCCCACGCACAGCCGCGAGCTGTTGAGCGTGCACCAGTCGGTCATGAACGTGCAGATGGCGTCGTACCTGCGCGCCACGAACGAGTTCGGCGGCATGAACGGCGCGCGCTACCACTCGCAGGTCGCGGGCGACGACGAGCAGATGAGCACGCTCGAGTTCGCCGTCGGCATGGGCAACGTCGCGAGTCTCCGCTGGTGGCGGTCCTTCAACGGCAAGAACTACTGCCTCGTGGGCGGCACCGAGAGCCTGGTGTCCATCATCAACGTCGAGGAGAATGCAGAGGAGTGTCGCTGCGAGCTCGCGAACGCCGGCGTCATTGAAGGCATCGACCTCCTGCGCGAGAACTTCCGCCGCGAGACGCGCACGTCCATGCTGGTCAAGGCGCGCGGTGAAGATGCAGTCGTCCGCTATTATCGTGTCGTGCTGGAGAAGAAGTTCCAGCCACCGTCACCCCAGAAGAACAAGGCGGGGAAGAAGCGCGGCGAGGGCGACAGCAACGAAGCGAGCAGCGACAGTGAGAAGCCGTCCGGTACCAAGGGGATTGGTGCGTTCGCGCTGTTTGCGGGAGCTGCAAACATCGGCGCCAACATCGGCGGCCGCGCGCCAAAGTTTGTGGTCAAGACGTTTCCGGAGCACTTCTTGCAGGACTTGGACTTCCGCCCGCAGCGGATCAAGAAGAACATGCCGCACGTGCAGCTATTTGCTATCAACGGCCTCCTCTCGTCCGAGTCGTCGCTCGCGCTGTACGACTCCAAGCAGCAAAAGGTGAACCTTTACTCCAACTTCCACTGGAGCCTAAAGGGCGTGTACGACATGCCGAGTCTGCTGTCCAAGACCGACGAGAGTCTGGCCGAAGGAGAAGTTACAGAGGCGACAGGAGGATCCACAAACGATGACACCGCAAGCACGCAAGGAGCCGACGACAAGGAAGAAAACGCCGGACAAGACGGAGTCACCGGTGTCGAGCTGACGTATTGCTCGTCCGACTTGATGCTGCTGCAGGGAAAGAATGCAGACACGGGCGCGACCATCTCCACGTGGGTGTCGCTGCCTTCGCACCAGTCGCTGGACGACAGCGTCGCGACTGCGCACATCGTCCACTACCTCTCGCTCCACGACAACGAAAAAGTCGAGCGCGTCGTGCAGAGCACTGCCCGCAACGTAGGCACTGCTACAAGTGTCAGTGGCCGTGGCGGAGGCGGTCGAGGTCCCGCAGTAGCGTCATCAAATGACTCGGAGGTCATCTACATTTTGCAGACGCGCCATAACGTCTACGAATGTCGCCCTCAATGGTCCCGCGTTGCTCTGTTTAGAGCGCTGTGTACGCACTCGATCGCACTTCCCAACGCGTTGTCGATTGGCTACGCGCTGGGCATCGACATGGCGTCCTTATGCCAAGTGGCGGCCAACACGCTTTACAACAGCGTCGTCCAAGGGAAGACCACGGCAGACGCGTCGCTCTTGAGCTGGATGCGCGATCTATTTGAGGTGTCACGCGCTCTGCCGTCGACGGCGATCCGCCAGCTTACAGCCGTGGGCGGCACCGCGTATGCGATCGAATACGCCAAGCACGTTTTGAAAAAATCGCCGCGAGGGTTCGACTACGACGAAGCCGAACGAAGCCGCGTCGCCTACTTGCTCGTTGACCTGTTGCTGCAGCCGCGACTGTATATCGATGGTGATGCTAACAGCGACGCGAGCATTCGCATGAGTGGCAATACGGACGAATTCGACGATGGAGGGGACGCTGACGCTGCTGTGAATGGGCATCGCGAGTGGCTGACACACTTTTTGGCAACAAATCGCGACTACGACACCTCCGAGGTCGTCGAGTTGTGCCTCGAGCAGCAGCGCGTTGACATTGCGATTGCAGTGGGGGTCCAGCGGCAGGACGCGCCCGCGGTGCTCGAAAAGGTCGTCGCAGCGGGACTGGCGCCGTTCGTGTCGACTGAGTCGGTTCATCAGCTGCTCGAGGCGGGCCAGGGCGCCGCGCTGGCCGCGCCAGCAAGTCGACTGACCCTGCACGCATTGCCGCTTGAGATGCAAGTCTCCGTCTTGCTCTCTCATTCGCCATCCATTCTCCAGCATCGCGACTGGGTGGCTCGGAACATGACGGCGATCCCCGTCGACCTCTGCCGTCGTCTAGCCGCCGCGATCGACCCGAGGGCTAAATCGAACAATGCAGACGAAGACGTTGCGGACGATGAGGAAGACGGAGGACGCGAGGAAGACGTCGCAGACGAAGAAGCGAACGACTCGCTTTTGGCAGCTGCAGTCGCAACAACAAACTCACCTGCAGTCATTGCGCGTTTGGCCGGCGTCGCGGCATCCGAGTTCATTCGCCCAGCGCCGGAGGAGCAAGTGGAACTCTTCTTGACGGCGCTGCTTCGCGTCAACATGAGAAGTGATGACGACAAATCCGTCGATGACAGTGATGAGTTTTCGCAGACCACCCTCGAGTCGCTCATGAAAGAGCTCGCGGATCGCTATCGTCCGCCGATCATGGTCGCTCGTTGCGTGGACTATGGTAACTGGTCGGCTGCCGCCTGCATCTACGAAGCGCACGGAGAACTTGTCGAGGCGCTCGAGTGCCGCCTCAATGCAAAGCGGGCGCTCCGTGCTGTTTCGCCGCTTTCACCGCCATCATCGCCGTCGAAATCGCAACGCGCGCCACGCAGTCGTCGCCGCCGCCAGTTCTCTATCGAGTCGGACTCGCTCGGTGCCGACGAAGCCGAGCGTCAAGACGAAATGCGCCAGGAGTTGCTCGAGCTGCTCAACTCGCTCGTCGTCCGGCGCCACAAGCAGTCAGGAGAAGGCGAGAAGCTGAGCTCGGAGCGGCTGCGCGCCGCCATTCTGGCACGGCTGCTGGTGAAGTGGGTCGAGTCGGGGCTTGGCCGCGCGGAGCTCGAGGTGTTCCTCGTGAGCCCGAGCGTTTACCCGCACGTGTCGTCGCTGCTGGCGGCTATCTTCTTCTCGGACGTTGTCGCGGCCGTCGGTGGCAATGGATTGATGCATGACGATGGAGGAGCGAGTGGAGACAAGCCAGCGGGCCACTTTGACGATCGCGACCGAGAATGGATCGACAAGTGCCACGCGCTTGCGTTCTCGGGCCAGTTCCTGTTCCGCGTGTGCATGTCGTTCCTCGAACAGAGCGCGGCGAAGCGATCTGGCGTCGCGGCGCCGCTGCCCGCGGCCATCAACCCGCAAGACTCGTCGGCCACTTCGTCACCGACGCTCAATCTTCTGGACCTGGTCAAGGAGAACATCGTGCGGAACGACCTTGCGCACGCGGCAGTGCGCATCGGGCCGCACTCGGCGCAGTCGTTGGGCAAGAGCGACCCGCTCGAGACTCACGTCAAGGTGTTCACGTGCGGCCACGTGTTCCCGAAGCGCGTGTTCGAGGACGAGGTCGTGCCCGAGTTCGAGAAGCGCATGAACGCGCTGCCGCTGCCGCTGCTGTCGACCAAGCAGCTCTTCACGCGCGAGTTCCGGCGCAGCGTGGTCGAGGCGCCGTGTCCGGTTTGCAGCTTCAACCGGATCAGCGAGCTCGTGTACGAGCACCTAGCGACCACCAACCAGGACGAACATGGCGGCGGCAGTTCTGCCAAGCGGCGCGTGAACGCGGGTCTCTACTTCCTCCACCAGGGCGCTAGCGACCGCGCCGTGTTCTCGGCATCCTCCAACACGCCGGGCGCCTCCCGAGCGAAGCAGCATGAGCGTTGGGAGTGGCGAGAGCAGAAGACCGAGCGAGCGATGAGGAACGCGAAGGGGAAGTCGGGGTCGGCTAGGGCGTCTGCATCAAAGGCGCCGTGAGACCTCAAGCAGGCGATGGAGCTACGCCAAACGCTGTAAATGCAATGCATGATGTTGCGTGTCATGTACAAACGAACCGTGGCCATGATTCGAAGCGCTCAGCCAACTGACATCGTGTCGAAAGGAGAAATATTACACTGTTTTCCTTAAATTAACTTCAAAATCCTCGCAGGCAAGAAGCAGACGCCGAGATCAAACAAGCAAAGCCCCACCAGTGGACGAGCGAACAATTGCCGCTCATCTCTTGGCCTTCTTGCCGCGTTTGGCGCGCTTGTCGGCGTTGCGCTTGTCCTTCTTCATGCGCGGGTCAACGAGCTTGACCTTGCCGCTGGCCTTCTTGCCCGCGCTTTGGGCCGTCGACGAGCGGCCGCCACGGCGCGAGACGACGTACACCTTGTCCTGCTTCTTGGTCTTGGCGCCCTTCATGGCCTTCTCGATGGCCTTGAGCTTCTCGCGCGTCGACATGTCGGGCAGGTTGGCGATGTCCGTCGCCTTCTTCTTGGCCGCCTTGAGCTTCTTCATCTGCTGCCGGTTCTTTCGCGCGCGCGCCTCAGCCACCTTCTTGAGCGGCTTAGACGCCATCTCGACGAAACGCTCCTTCATCTGCTCCACAATGTGCTTCGGGATGGGGATCTGCGGACGGTAGTGCTTCTCCTCGTCGTCCACGAACCAGTCCGGCAGGTCGCCCGTGTCGTTCCACGCGTACCGGTTGTAGCTCGCGTCGATCACGTCCTTGGCCTTGGACCGCTTCACCATCATGGACGCCAGCGCCAGCGTTCGCGCGCGGTCTTCCGGCCCGTAGTCCTCGTGGTCCGAGTCGTACTTGCGGTCGTCCATGCGGGGAAGCAAACCGCCATCCTCGTCGCCGTCGTCGTCGCTGTCAGCGTCCTCGACGATGGCGTCTTCAGCACCAGCAGCGACCACTTCGTACTCACTGGCGTTCGCGGCGCTGTCGCCCTTGAGCGCGGCGCCCATGCCCGACTTGATCAGCGCCTTCCTCTCCTTGGTCTTCTCATCTTCGAGCTTCTCCTCGTCGCTCATGGCAACTTCCTCGTCGCTGTTATCAGGCGCCGCCGCGACATCGAACTCGGTGCCGAACTCCATCTCGTACTCCTTCTCCTCCATCTTCTGCTTCTTCAGCGCGCGGCGCTCTTGGCGGTCCTTGGCGGCCTTGCGCTTCTCCTTGCGGATCTGCTTGTCTGTCTTGGGCATGTCGGGCAGCGCGAGCGCCTCCTTGTCGTCCACGCCGTCGAAGAGCTTGTTGCCAGAGAACCATCGAGACACGGCGGCACTCGACTTCTCCGGGAACTTGAGCGCCACGTCCAGCTTGTCCTCGTCGTCGCTGTCGCTGTCGTCCGAGCTCTGTAGGAACGAATCGAGCCGCACACAGTTAGATCGCCGACCAAGAAGCTGATACGAATGTGTAGGTAATGAAGGGACTGTGGGATGCACAAAGGACCGCATTCGCACTGGCGGAGCGGAACGCGGTCAGACATGATGGCGATCCAGAGACGTCGCTCTTCCCCATGTTTGACAACTGAGCAAGGTACCGAGCAACCCGGAACAGATAACACGAATGGGGAGGACACACACATGCAGCACACACACACACACACACACACACATCATACACTCGCCACGCACCTCGTCGGGGTTGATCATCTTCTGGTACGCCTGCGCGTCGCCGTCGTACAGCGTGCTGTCCTGCACGAGCGCCTCGCCGGCCAGCGCGCGCTTGGCGATCTTGCTGCGCTTGACCGCCTTGATCGTCTTGACGTCGTCGCCGCGGCGCGTCAAGTAGTCGTCGTACAGCTTCTCCATCTGCTCGTCCAGCATCTTCTCGTACTCCTCGTCGCTGTCGACGTCTTCGTCACCCGACTCCGACTCGTCGTCGCCTTCGTTGTCGCTGTCCTCGCCGTCCGAGTCCACGCCGACGTTGTCGAGCGCGTCCACCTTCGACTTGGACAGACCCAGCTCTGAGAGACTGAAGGCTGACTCGGCCTCCGTCACGTCGATGCCATCGGCGTTCATGCCAAGGGCCGCGCGGATGCGGAGCTTGCGCTTCTTCTCGCGTTCCTGTAATACAATACAAGCCACAAGAGTTAGCGATCATTGCTCTACCAGCAGGCTACTCACAATGCATCATCCAACATGTCGACAACTGTCTGAGCACAAGAACGATTCAGGTCTCTACGGCACGGAGAGCCCGAATAGCTGAAGGCTGCAGGAGTTCACTCTAGGCGAGTTCAATAGCCGGTCTGTTCAAGGACCAATCCATACCGAATTGAATCGGAAGGGGCTTTGGATACCGCCACCACACACAGATATACATGCACACATGCATCTCGAGCTCCGCACGAGTCCCATATCGGACATGTCCAACCCAAATCGACCAGCAATCGCACGCGGCCCCAAGAATGAGACCAGCGAAGGCTGGGATAGGGGGTCGGGGGTCAATATGGGCGCGTAACGGGAGTCAGGAGGGTTAATCCTAAACGAGCCAAACGAGGCAGTGGTGGCAAGGACTACTGGGATGCGCCCATGGTCCCGCACGGAACTCGAGATGACATGCAGCACACACAACATGCACCACATGAATCGGCCACATACCTTCTTCTTCTCGCGCTTCTTTTTGGCCAGCAGGTTGGCGCGAAGCTGGGCCAGCTCCTCGCGGACGAGCGCGTCCTTCTCCTTGTCCGTCAGCTCCTTGTGCTCCTCCTTCTTGGCCGGCTTTGTCTCCTCATTCACCTCCTCATCCTCAGGAGCCTCGGCCTTGAGCAGCTCAGCCTTGTAGTTGACCATCTTGCCGCGCCACTTGAGCAGTTGCTTGAAGTCCGACTTGCCAAGAACCTGTGACGTTGTCAAGACCAGAGAGGTGAGTCAATGAGAGACACATCGAGTCCGGGGTGGGCATCGGTCGGAGTGTGAAGGGGGAAGGATCAGACTGCTCAAGGGCGTTTCGCAGCAGCGCCACACACTGGCTTCGCGGTGGGTTTTCCGGAAATTAATCCGGCGCCGGAACAACAGCGGGGCTCAGACGCAAACAGCTTTCTCCTCACTTCCTTCCCGCACGTCGTTGTCGGACCGATGCGGCCACGAACCCGTCACAATCACAGTGGAGGATGAACATACCTTGAGGTCGCCGAGGCACGTGAGGATCTCGTCCGTCGTGGCCGGGTGGTCCTTGTACACGTCGTCCTCCTCGCGAAAGAGGATGGCCGTGGCGTCCGTCAGTAAGCGGATCGGGTCCGACGCGTCCACGAACTGGGACACGCTGCACTCGTTGGTCAGCGTCTGGCCAAGCGCGTCATCGTAACCTGAGAGTGAACAAGTGACAACAGGGGGTTAGAATTGCTGTTGCTGAGCTTCCAGACAGGATAGAGGTGCAGATATGCAATGGGGATGTCATAGATCTCACCCATACTGACAGCAAAGAGCCGCCATCCACGCCCCCGATCCGCCGAGGCGAAGCGAGGGCGTCGACGGCGACATGTGCTGCCAGCACGGGTGCTTGATAGTTGCTCTTGGCTACAAGTAGCGCTAGCGACCAATAGAGCGAATGTGGTCGCTAGAGACTCTAGAGAATGCAGCCGATACATACAAACATACAGCATGAATGGACACGCAGGGACGCACCTTCGCGGTGGCGCTTCTGGACGCCGTACTTTGGGTGGAAGATGGTGATGCTCTTTTCGGCGCCCTCGACCTGGTCGAAGACGAACTTGGGGTCGAACAGCTTGGGGTCTATCGAGTGCGGCGCCAAGTACTGCTCGCAGACGACGAAAATCTCGGCCGACTCGTTGCGCGAGGACAGCGGCTTGGTCGCGCTCACCTTCTTGAAGAGCTGCTTGAACACCCAGAGCAGCGCATTGTAGTCCTGCGAGCGGAAGACCTTGGACACGAACGTGCCGCCGCGGCCCATGACATCCACAGCCAGCTTGAGCGCCACCAGCGCCAGCTCGTTCTGCACGTACGCGTCCTTGGAGTACTCGGCGCCGACGTTGGGCGCGCCGTCACAGAGCACCACGTCAGCCTGCCAGCTCTGCATCTCCTGCCGGATGATCTGCCGGCACTTGGCCGTCGTGATATCGCACTGGAAGGTCTTGACGCCGCGGATCGGGCGGATCGGCAGCAAGTCTATGCCCAGGATGATGCTGGATGCCGGCATGTACTTGGCGGCCACCTGGCACCAGCCGCCGGGCGCCGCGCACAGGTCGATGCACACCTTGGCCGTCGACAAAAAGTCATACTTCTTGTTCAGCTGGATGAGCTTGAACGCCGACCTCGCGCGGTAGCCCTGCTGCCGCGCGAGGTTGTAGTACTTGTCCTTATCGTGCTTCTTGCGCTTCACCATGGTGCCTGACGATCAGAGGGGGAGGGGGGGGCTGGACGGGTAGGGGAGGGAGGGAGACCGTCCGCCGCCGCCACCAATTCGGAAAGTGATCGACAGCGGAAGCTGTCGGGAGGGGGAAGGGAGGGGGAGGGGGGCGAAGCGACACAACCAGCATGTTGCTGCCAGCGGGGGCGAAGTCGGTGGCTCCCAGTCATTCGTTGGTAGGGCGGGAGGGAAAAACCTCGAGTTTGGGGTGATCTTTTGAGGTTTTGCATGGTGATGGTGGGCCGCGGGAACCAACCAATGCGCATTCGACATGTTTTGCGGCACGGGTACGACATGTTTCAAGCTTCCGACATGTGTTGGATTGCGAGATTACAATACCGGTTACAATACCGGTGGCAATACCGGTGGCAATACTGGTAACGATACCGGTGCCAAGCGTATTGGTAAGACAATTCGGAAATTTCCCTGCCCTGTACAGTGCGCGCCAATGAAACGTGAAAATGGCCGGTCGGTCGCATATCTTAGCCAATAATAGGTTTTCGAAAGCGCAAAATGCCTCGTTTTATAGTCAATTGCGAGATCTCTCGAATAAAACAGTTTTCAGCGGATAAAAC
>JAADXW010000604.1:0-18679 GCA_023337975.1 Phytopythium ostracodes
CGCACGGATGTCGAGGCGATATCGAAGGCGGAAGAGGAAAAGAGGAGGAGTAGGAAGAAACTCCGGTGGCTCTTCTCGGGGCGCGCGCAAGTCGGGAAATAACTGGAGGGACGAACGCACAGGCGGTTCCGTTTGTTCCCGTCGGAGTCGGCTCGTTCTTGGTGGTGGTGGTGGGTGGGTGAGAGCCTGATGAAAAGCTCTGGATTTGGTCCGCGCGGCTACGTTTTTGTATACGTTGGGTGTACGTACGATACTATACGCTGTCAGTCGCCGCGTGCGAGGGAAACGAAAATGGAAGGAGCGACGCGCGCGCGTCACGTTCTTGAAGCTCCGGGCAAAGATCGGCTCCTACCAGAAACGCAAAGTCGACTTTCAATTCAATGAATTGCAATTTCGTTCATAAATTGAGAATGAATTGATAATGAATTGAGAATGAATTGCACGTCAAGACAAAAAACCAAGCAGAAAAACGAGGTGGGCCCCCGCTTGACAAGACCAACGGACGGACGGACGGACGCAAACACTCGGTTACACCGCAAATCCCTTCCTGCCGAGTGCATTTTTACCAGCGTCGGCTACTTTGGAATCCAGTTTGCTGCCTGGCTGGACCGTCGGCAAGGATTTGGACGCGTCCTCCTTCTCGCTTGCTCATGCTGTCGTTCTCTCAAGTCACTCCCAGACGAGGAGCGCAAGAAACACGTTGCGTATGTCAGGTGACCGTCAGTACGAGTCGTACTATGATACGACCACTCGCCGCCTTACATCGTGTCTGGTATGTTGAGTGCGCCATTCATCCACTAGGGCTTACCTTTCGCGGTACTGACAACTTCAAGGCTGTTCCTCGTCGCGCAACATGCGATTCGCATGTTGATGTCGACGGTGTGATGCGCGTAGAGTGGCCGCAAGCAATGCGCACACTTATGATCAACTCCTTGCACTTTGGATGCAGGCATGGGCAGTATACGTAACAGACTGTACACGTACATTGACATAATTCAAAAGCGACGAATGGGTCCATTCGGCGTACACATTTACACAATTGCATGCATAATATGGGGAAAAACAGCATTTGCGGTGGTTACCCTCGTGCAGTATCCGCTTCACGCGTTCGTTTGTCAGCCGCCCGCCTATTTGCGATTTCAGGAAGGCGCCTAAGTTATGTGGAAGGATCGCGCGCGACCCTTTCGATGTTGGGAGAACGAGCGATCCGTCGCTTCGGCTTGTTTTCTGCTTGGGGTCGCGCGCACGCGTGTCTGTGGAGGCGAGCAGTTCACGGACGTAAGCAATCAAATCGTGCAGGTACGGGCTGGGACGGCATGAAACAATACTGTACATAAGGAGAGGGCCGAGCCAACCCTCCTAGCAAGATCCGAAGCAGAAAAGGAAAGGAAAGCGTGCAAGGAAGATCGGCGCATCGGCGACGCATTTCTTCTGCTTCAAGCACAAGTCACGTTCAACATGATCCACTGTGTACCTCAGAAGTATACACCAGCGCACATTCAGTAATGTGTATAATAGTACTGTAACCAGATTTTCTTGAAGTGCGCCACACACCTTTTGCAAAATGACAAAACCCGTAGTCTACGCTCAAAACCCTCCGAGTCTAAATGAGATCCGATCATGCTTCGCGCGATCAATTGGCTCTCGCGATCACTTTTCCCTCCTTCTTTTAGGCATTAGAGGTCGCCGTAAACATGACTGGTCTTCTCTCACGGCGTTGTGTACGTGTTTGTGTGTTGCGTCGGCCTCAAGCCGCTCCAACAGTGCATGCCGACAGCTTAATGCTGCTGACGTTGTCATACCATGAATGTCCACGTCATGACCCAATCTCCTCTGTGCTGTGGCGTCTCTGTGCATATATAATAATCCATTCACGTGTTGCTGGAAACAGTTGCCATGGATCGTGCCAACAGCATTCCTTGGCTCGGCACCAGCACTCATTCGCTGGCATCTCCTTCTCAACTAATACGTTCCGACTTCCCGACTGAAAGCGATCAAACATGTACGTTGCTATTGGTTACTCTTTTTCTGCTGTTAAAGGGGGGACATGTTACATCACTCTCCATTCAGACGTGCACAAGGCCGGCTCCAAGGCGGCTCGACGCCTGGCCCGCGGCGGTCGGATCGACGTGCCACGAGGCTGCTCGGTCGAACCTCTACTTGAGCATAATGTTGGCCTTCTGCAGCGACTCGACGTGCACGGGGCCACCGCGCGACCGGACGATGAACCGGTCCAGGTACATGACTTCCAGCTTCTTGTTGGTCATGATGCCCTTGTTGACCGTCTCCCAGACCTTGTTCTTCTTCATCTGGATAGGCGTGACAGGGTCCACCTGCTCCTCGCCGCTGGCGTACACGCGCTCGCCGACCTCGGCCTCCGGTGCGGGGTCCAGCAGCTCGACTTGTCCCTTGGCGTTTGTCGCCGCCAGGATCATACCCGTCGACTTGGCGCGCACGACCTTGACTGTCTTGAGGTTGCACAGCACGACCACCTTGCGGTTAAGCAGCTCCTCCTCCGAGAAGAAGGGCTGGTGCTCCATGACCATCTCGAGCGTCTCGCCCTTGCCGATGTCCACCTTCTCCACGTAATGCCGCTCCGACGTCGAGTGCGGCGTCACCTCCGTGATCTGGCCCACCCGCAGGTCCAGCTGCGTGAACACGATCGGCGAGCTGTACACGTCCGACTTGACCATGGTGCTGGGGAGGAGGGCTTGAGAACTTGTTTGCTAGCTTGGGAAGCTGGAGACTTGGGAGGGAGGAACGACTTGATCGGGACCACCCAACTTTGAAAATGACCTCGAGCGCAGCGAACGCATCCAGGCAGGAAGGCCGGGATCTTTGCAGAAGAAGGAAGGGGAGCCGCGTCGGGCATTGAGGTATCGAATATTGCAGGGAGGAGCGAGAGGAGAAGACATGCGCCGCTCGCGGGAGTGTAACTTCAAGCTCGCGCGCGCGTGTTTTTCCGCTGAAACGGCCTGTGGTTGGCGGAAAGTTTAAAATACAAGCGGAATCAAGCGCTTTCATTGGTCACATATGAAAAGTGGCGTGTTTGGATTGGACGAAAAACGGATTGCCGCGTGTCTGGAAGGGTTGATAGGTGTGAGGTGACCGACCGACCAATCGCCCACCCCACGACGTTCGAACCCGCGCGCCCGACCAGGCGGAAACGCGCGCGTTTCTACCAAAGGAAAGAAGTGCGAGCGAGCGATCCGCGCCGACCGATCGGATTCCCACCCACCGCCTTGACGTCATGAAGAAGGTGGCGACGACTGCATCATCATGGGGGCAGCGGGCCGTCCGATGAGTTGTTCCAACAGCCCGTAGCTACAGTAGAAAGAGTAAGCTACTGTGTGCGCTGTACAGTGTACTGTACCAAGAGAATCATATCTTCTGCATGGGTTTTCATGACGGTCAGTATACTGAAATCAAGTGAGCTTGCTGGGAAAATCGTAGAAGCGCATCGTTTGAGGATATCTGCGCATTTACCTTGAAAAATGAATGGGGTTCGCAATGCAGAGACGATCGGTCGCGTGGGTTTCTGTTGTTGAAGGTCGCAGACATTCAATCTGTGAATACCTCTGAGACTTTATGCATCTTGAAGTTGCAGTGCGAGCACTACGGACTGCAGTCGTGCGCTATCCGAACGGTTCTAGAAAGCGTTTGTATGTTGCGATAGTGAAACCAAGTGTCATTTTAAAGTTTGGAGAGCGCCGAGAAATGCGCGTGCTGGAAACCTGGAGAGACCGAAACGAGCGCTATCGGGAGGCAAAAAGCCCGTGCAATCCGAATAACTCGCCTGTGCTAATTGTTTTTCGATTTCTCCGCCTCCGAGTCACGAATATGCAACTCTATTTACCTCAAGGCGCTTGACACCATCCTGAAGCCGCCTCTTCGCCCAATCGCGCCAAGCTGCATCTTGGTGAGGCGGCGCGCTTCATTGTCGTGTCTGCTTCGCTTGTGTGGGGCGAATGTGCTCCGACCAAACTTCAGAAAAGCAAGCACCTGCGCCGGCATTTAACGGCGTACACTCTCCGCGTCCGATTAGCTCGGCACAGTGTCGATACAGTGAACTTTGGTTAAACGAGAGTGCCTCACAATTGACAGCTTCAGGATGCCCTAAGAAGGACATGTTGACCGAATTGTAGGGACCGTATCCGTCTCCATAGCCGACCCCCTAACGCGACTACAGACCACTAAATACCGAGTGTGGCAAAATACGAGCTACAAGAGTTTAGTATAGTTGCTACTATAGAAAAAAAGTCAACCGCCCGCAGTTTGCCAGGTTTCCTGCGGGCTTGGCGTCTAGGTTGGCCCTCTCCACCTAGAGTTGAAGCTACAGTTGAGGAGACATCCTATCTTGAAGTTGCATTGACCTCTGAGAATTGATAATGTTCTTCTCTGCTGCGAACGAAAGAGAAACGAGAAAGGGGATGGACCACCCATCAACATGTGGCCCACACGATATGCACGGTTCCAACGCAATCAATTATAATATGTACTGCATTTCGCTTTGAAATGTTATTTACTCGTCACGTAATGAATTATTGTTAAATAAAATCAATTGTACAAGCGCGCGAGCTGCCGAAAGGGCATCGCTTCCCGCCAATTTTCAACTGTTGGCAACGAAAATGGTCAAGCTGCGGCAGCTGATCGGCGCGGCGCCCGTCGTACACTTCGAGTGCATGTACACCAAGCACAAGACACAGAAGCGCAAGACGTGGCACGACGGCTTCGTCTCGCTCTACGACTCGCGGCGCCTCATGCTGTACGACGAGGCGCCCCTCACCGGTGCGTTGTGGTGCGGTTCATCCATCGTATACTGAAACGAGCTGACCCGGGTTGGTCGCAGGTACTTTGCTGGAGGACGTCAAAATCGCCCCCCTGGTCTGGGAGAGCAAGGATGAGGACTATATCGACGTGCCCAAGTGAGTGAGTGCTCGTTCCTATCTCTAGCTCCGTGGTCGGCTAACGAGATGTGAGCAGGTTCCTCATCGAGATCATCGACACGACGCCCATCAACGTCGGCGCCGGTGCATCTTCTGCTACCCCCCCTGCGCCTTCGTCCTCCTTCGCAACGGCAAGGCCGTCGGAAACGGCGTCTTATCAAGAGCAGAGACCAATCAGTGGATTGAGAGGCAACCTTGGCGCGCGCGGGCCGTCGTCCCTCAACGGCAAGTTCAAGACGCCCCTCATGCGCCCCGGTTCGGCGCGGCTCACCAAATCGTCAGCTCCACAAGGCCAAGCGCATCCATATGCGACTGCAACGAGCAGAAGCGGGCTGCCGAGTGCTAGAAACGGCGCGTCAGCCGTTGCGGAGGCCGCGCGCTTCGATTTTGAGCGGCGCCCGACCTCCGAATGGGACTACAAGCCCGGCGCCATCAAGCGCACACGTACGTGTTCGACCATTCGTGGGCATTGCTGCTGTTCGCTTGCCGTTGACGCATGTGTATGATACGTTCCGACATGCAGCGGATCAAGTGCTCGCGCTGCTGGACCAGCAATAGACGCGCGTCGCCAGCAAGTCTCTTCGTATATTTACACGTTCGCTTCCATCACCCGCCGCCGTTCGTGCTCGTGGTGCTCGCCGTCGTGCCCGTGATACTCGACGCGTTCCCCGCCATCGCGTCTCCTTCCAGTCGGTCTCTTTCTGCCGCTGCCGCCATGCCCACTAGGTTGTCCCACGAGTCGCGCGCGCCCATGAGCACCCGCGAGAACATGTTGCGGTCGTCCTGCGCCACCGAGATGTACCCGCGCCGCCGCCAGTAGTCGCGCAGCGCATGGGCCAGCGCCAGCGCCAGCATCAGCGCCACCACCCACGTCAGCGCGTCCAGGATCGCTATGTCCGCCTTGACACTGTCGTCCTCCTGCACCCGGCGCGCGCCCAGCCTTCTCACTTGTTCCGACCCGCGTGCCATGTCCATTTTCGATACTTTTTCTAATTGGAATGTTAGTTCCGGGACAGCCAAAAACCAAAACTATCTAACAGCTTAATACGCAAAATATTCATTGCAATTATGATTTAAGATAGGTTCTGATTAGACTTGAAACTCTAAAATGAATTATGAGATTTTTGCCAAAAATCATCGTATTTTTTTGTCGGAATGTCGTTGAAGTGTCGTGGAAGTCTGGGGGTTTTCCCCAAGCAGCGCTTGACGCTTGTTCTCCGATGGTCAATCACTTCAAGACCGTCGAGTGCGGACGGCCACTTCGAAGATAAAGCGGCTTGTCCTTAGGCTTTCGCTGAGGCCGCTAGTACTCATTAGGACAACTGCTCCGCCCCATGACGGAGCCGCGGTCGGCGTAGAAGTCGCGCCGCAGCCCGCCGTCCCCGCCAATGTTCAAGCCAATGATCGGTCGAGTGACGGAAAACCGCGTGCAAGCAGCGGGCGTCGAGTTCGAGCGACGCGTCAACCGCGAGAAGATCGACGTCCGCGTCATGGTGGCGGAACGCGTCCCTGTCCAACGCTGGGAGAACAGCACGCTCCACTTGTCCAGGCACCGACTCGAGGCGGCATTCAGCGTGGGTGGGACGACCGTCGACGTGGAGCTCGTGGACGTGGTGGACTCGCCGCGCGAAGCTCTTATGAACGCGGTTATCGGCAGGATCGGGCGCTACATGGACGTCCATGGAGACACGCTGACACTCTAGGGGGGACGCGTACACGTGACGAGTGATGGCGGCGAGGTGATCGACGTGAAGCTCGACATCGCAGTTCGACCGAGATCTTCCCTTGCTGGTGAGTTCCCGGCCAACCCGCGCTTCATCCTCGAGGTGGCCGTCCACCACCGCGATCTTGAAGCCATCCGAGCCAAGTGTCGACACTATTTCGATGCCATCCCGGAGCTGGGCGCGGTTCTGCTGGTCAAATTCTTCGGCATCCGAGACGACTCGACAGTGGCGTGTGTGGCAATCCTGTACTTGCGCTCGGCTGACGGGGGCGTCATAGTCTCCGACGTCGTAAGTTTCGGGAGCGCACCACTGGACACTGAGAGGCGCCAGCTTCTAGAGACGACGCGCGATGCTCCACTACGAGAGCTGTCGATCGTGACCCGCCACGTTGAAAGCTTGGACCCGCGGTCTCCTTGGAGCGACGACGATCGCTCGATTATCCACATCCCAGCGGCTCACCTGTTCTACTTGGTAGGAGACGCAGATGACGTTCCCGTTGATCCTCCAGAGGAGGACTTGACCATTGACCTGTGCCCGATCTTCTTCGAGTTCAACTCGTTGAGCACTCCACCACGGGGAGCCACCATCAATCACCCCAGGTGAGGATCGTCGGTTGACTTACTACCTGACGGTGTCTTATGAGCTCACCGCAACGTGAATATACGCTGCTACAGCGTGTTGAGAAAGCAGAAGCGGTCAGTAGTGCTCAACGGGTTCGGATCGTGGCTGGGGTGCGTTCTTTTATTCACTGTTATAATAGTGCCGCCGTCCTCTACTCTACATCATCAGTCGTGGATGACGAAGGTCGAGTTGCTGAGGTCGTTGCGCTCGCGCTGGCGGCGCGCGAGCTCGTCTCCGCCCACGACGTCGTCGTCCTCATCGTCCCCCTCCCCCGGGCGGCCGTCCGGGTGCGCGCGCGCCTCGAGCATGCAGCCCAGGCAGACCTTGACGCGCGTGGTCGTGTGCGCGTCCACGAGCACGGGCAGCTTGCGGCAGCAGCGCCCGCAGCTCGCGTCGCCGCACACGCGGCAGCTGTGGCGCTTGCGCAGCAGCGAAAACTTGTGCTGGCACACACAGCAGCGCGCCGGCCGCGGGAACAGGCGGCTGGACATGCCGGAGGCTCCGCCGCCTCCTACGCCGCCCACAAGCGCGCCGATGCCCGTCGTGTGCACGATCTTGGACGACGTGCGCACGCGCAGCGCGAAGCTGCGCTTCTCGGCGTACGCGCGCAAGTTGGCGAGCCGCGCGGCCGCCAGGTCCAGGAAGTGCGTGGTCGCGCGCGGCGCGAGCTTGCTCTTGGGGTCCAGGTGCGCCGCGTACGTGACTTGCACGACGCCCGGCGTGCCCGGCACTTCGCGCACGATGTAGACCTCGCAGCGAATGGACGCGCGCGTGTATTGTGAGATGGGCCGCACGTCTGGCACGCGGATGGACTCGACGACGCGAAAGCCGACGCTCTGGCCGCTCTCGAGCGAGACCACGTCCGTGTAGTCGAGGTAGACGAGGTCCAGCGCCTTCATGGACGACCCGAACGGGTTCTTGAGCGCCGCGTACTTGAGCGCGCAATGGAAGAAGCCGCTGGAGGACGGCACGCAGGACGACAGCACGCGCGCGTCCAGCACCTGGTCGCTGCCCATCAGGATGCGCTGCGCCGCTGCGAACGCCTGCGACTCGCTGCTGATGGCATCCGCAGGCGCTGACGAAGAGGAAGCGGTGCCCATGGTTGACGGAGAGGCGGCGAGCAGCGCCATGACGTGCTTGACGGGCGCATTCACCTGCGTGCTCGCGCGCACTTCGCAGCGGCTGCGCGTTGACTTGAAGAGCCGCACGCCGTGCTTGGCGCGCGCGAACTCCCAGATGGAGTCGCATTCGTCGGCCGCCGTGGCGCTCGTCTTGCTGTCCCGCGCGATGGCGTTGAGCGCGTCCAGCGGCGAGATGTTGGACGGCTGCCGCTGCTGCTCCTCGTCTTCGCCGGTCGGACTGTTGCTGTTGCTGCCGCCCTTGGCGCTGGGCTTGCGTTGTAGTTCGTGCTCGGCCGCGAACGCGAGCGCCACGCGGTGCCGCCGCTTCATGTACTTGAAGCAGCCCTGCTGCTGCGCGCGGCTGAGCGAGACGCCGTTGAACACCCAGTCCATGGAGCTGTTGCGTCTCCGGCCGGGCTCGCTCTGCTGCTGCTGCTGCTGGTCGATGGCCGGCGGCACGACCGCCGCGCTCAGCACCTCGGACGCGAACCGCTCGGGCACGGGCACGAGCACGGGCACGGACACTGGCGACGGCGCCGCCGCGTCCGACACGGCCTTGCGGCGGTCGCTGACGTTAATTTCGATCTCCTGGCGTGTGGCCGACGCCGTGGACGTCATGCGCCGCCTGGCCGTCGCGTCGTACTGGAAGTAGGCGTCGTAGTTGTCCTCGTCGTCGTCCACGTCCTCCTCTTCCTCCTGGTCACGGATGCGCGCGAGCTGCTCGCGGAACGCGGCCGACGAGAGGTTCACGACGCCCGCGGGTCCATGGACCGCCGAGTCCCTGGCCATGCCCGCGAGCGGCACGCTGCCCACGAACGGCTCGGGGATTGACAGACTGGCCGGCGCGTCGAAGCAGCCGAGGCCGAGCCCCACTTCGCCGCCATAACTGTTGGAGCGCCGCCCGCGCAGCGAGGCCACCTCCATGGCCATGCTGCCACTGTTGCTGTGTTCCTGGAGTTCTGGACTGGAGTTCTGGAGTTTTCTTTCCAAACGCGTCCAAATTGCTAAATGTGGTAACGGACCGACGGGAGATTGGGTAGGGCGGCAGGTAGTCGAATACGGAAGAAACGCTCTACTCTACTCCTTTCTCTGTGACGTGACGACGCGACTCGTTTCTGAAGGTGGGAGGAAAATCGCGAAGTGGTCGACCGACAGACGAGTAGCGCGGCGGTAGGGCGGTCGATCCTTGCGAATGCGCGACGACACCACGAGTCAAAGCTGCACGGCGTCAACTCACTCAAGCTGAGAATAGAGCGGAACGACGGTTGAGGTGGGGTGGAAGAATCGCGTTCTGACTCGTTGCAGTAGACTGGTCGAGAGAGTTCAGAGCGCGTCTTCTTGTTCTTCGTCGGTGTTTTCTTTCCACCCACCGGTTGGCAGGGCGCTGATCTTAGAATGCTCACCACCGCATGGGCCGCCAGAAAGCACCAGGCAAGGGGAAACATGGGGCGTAGGACGCGAGGCGGGTAGGGAGGGCAGTGACGTACGGTACAGTACAGTAGGCACTTGACCAGTTGCCTTTTGGCTGAGCCCACACCCTCTTGGTCAAAAGATATCGCACCGTATTTTTCAATTCAAGGTATAACTGGTTTGTTACTGTGCAGCAAATAGTCCTAGTTTGACCGTGTTTTGTTGTTTTTCATATTGCTCTACCGTGGTTTGAATATTATTCGGTGCCAGACGGGCGTGTGGTCTCTGTGGCAGCAGATGGCTCCGCCAGCATGGTTCCGTGAACACGAGGAGAAGCCATCACATTTGCAATTCTGGAATCAAGTGATGGAGAGTCAGACGAACCTCTGAAGTGTGATGTTTGAGATCGCACGTTGAAGCAGATGGCGCCGCGGGCGACGCAGTGTGTCGCACAAATCGGTTTAAATGCCTTGCGCTCCATCCTTATCAACGCCCTACTATACAGTACTGAGCCCCAACACGATACCAAAACTGTTGACAACCTCGGACTCTTTCGGCACTGCATTGAGCCTTCAGATGCTTAGTCCTATCCACGCCAGTACCCATCTATCGGGTTCCGCAATCCAAAGGTCGCGCCTGATACGACGACGCGAGAGACAGAGTTGGGCGCTCGTTGGATCGGAGGCCCCGCGGAAGACGCATCAGCGACCGCGGTGGCGCGAGCCACACGTTTCGATGGACGCATGGCGCACGTTTCGATCGCGACGCGCTAAGCTCTGGCGTAATACTGTACGGTAGTGGACTCGCAGGCGCGATCCGCCAATACAGTACACTCAGTGCGACACGCTGGTGCGCACTCGCGGGGATTTGAGGCTTCAGACGGTCGGATCACGTGTATAAAGTGTGACAGGTTCTAACGACAGGCGACGCGCTTTTTTTGGTTGAAGGGGGTGCGTCAACGACACGCTCGCGACGACACGACGACCGCAACAGATACTGTACGTGTACGTGTACAGTACGTGGCGTTCCTTGCACCACGATCGACTTCCCACCATGTGCACTGTAGTCAATGGCAATGAGAAACGCGACTGTGATCTTCTCGTGCCTCACCTCGCATTGCTTTGATTATAAATCTAGTCGCTGGCCGTGGGTCCCGTGGGCGAGAGAGATGTTCACTCGTATGTTGGTTTATGTGGTGACCACATGCAATCCATTGGTGCACGTGATGGAAGCGGTCGCCTCACCATAAATTCCCGATCAGGTGGACGTTGAGGGTGGGATCTCTTTCAATGGAGTGTGTGTGTGGTGCAAGGGACTTGGAGGTGAAGTGGAGTCATGCCGGACGTCGTTGAAGAGGATGTTCCACTCTCAACGAACGCCGGCGGCAAGCGTAGAGGCGACTGACAGCTATCCGAGGGCGCATCTCGCGTGTATTTTTGTTGGTATCCGCATGCCGGTCTCACGCACAGTTTCATGAGCGGCCATCATCTTCTAGGTTGCGTCGTCATTAGCTTGACTACGTATCACTCATCACTGAGTAGAGCGTCAACGACCGCCACCCAACAATCGTCAACACGACATGCCCAGCGCGAAATACACACAAACAAGATGTGGATTATTACCGTGCGGACACCAAAAGCACGTATGGTCGGTCTGCTTCCCCAATCGGCACTAACGCGGTCGGTGAACGTTGAATCGGAGTAGACGCTCTACTCCTCGTCGTCGGCGTCGTCCTCCTCGTCGTCATCGCCCTCGTCCTCCTCCTCGAACGTGTCCTGCGGCACCGAGTAGAGGCGCACGACCGGCTTGTTGGGGTCCTTCATGAGCACGTACTTGCCCTCGGGCTGCTCAAGCAGCAGCTCGGCAAGCATCTTGATGATACCCCACATGTTATTCTGGTTGAGCGCGAGCTGCGACGCGAACGTCGTCGGGTTGTACGACTGCATGCCGAGCACCACGTGCGAGTACGGATCCTTGTAGTTGACGCGCGACACGTAGCCGAGCTTCATCTCGTCCACACCGCTGAGCAGCGACTGCGCCGTCCACTTGGCCAGCTTGTTCGCGTTGTTCTTCATCTCGTTCGCAAGGATCGCACCGCGCTGCAAGTTGTCAAAAGTACATAAGCACAGTCAGCCTCCGTTTCAAGAAGATGCTGCTCCTTGGTGGGATCAGCTGGGACAGTGGGTTAGCGGATGGCTGAGGATTCTCATCGAGAAAAAATTTCCTCTCCATTCTAGAGTCAGAATAGCGTATATAAAAAGTTGGGCAGTCATCGAGTCCAGATGCCATCCGCCACGCCCACAACACCCACCAGCACGTCCACAAAAATGCGCAAAAGCGTACCTGCGAGTCGATCTTCTTGCGCCACTCAATGCCGCCGGCCAGCTTCGGGTCGTACTCATTGAGCGCAAAGGCTGACACGAGCTGCTCCTTGCCATGCTTGTTCGCAATGCCGTGCACTTCGCAGCGGGCCACAAGGCGCATGCCGCTGCCGAGGTCGAACGAGCGATAGCGGTAGCCGTAGGTGGCAGGCGTCGCGCCGTCGTCGTTCGCGAACGGGTTGGGCGCGTCCAGCTTCTTGATCTTGTCGCCCGACTTCATCACTTGCTGGGACAGGTTCTGGTTGATCATGGTCGCCTCAAGGGCAAGACGGTCTGGGTGATTGACGGCCGTCGGGTCGTCCGACTGCGGCGGCTCCGACGAGTTCTCGTTGACCGTAAGCAGGTCGAAGGTCGACTCGTCACGCTTGTCGAAGAACACCATGTTGTTGACGCGCTGAACGACAATGTCCCACGGGAAGACCGAGCGGGGACTCGCCATGAGGTGCGCCAGGATGGCGTCCGTGGCGAACACGTTGGCGTCGCCCTTGGTCGCCAGCTCCTCAATAACCGGGTCGTCCGTGGTCGTGACGTAGTAGAAGTCACGGTCATCGTAGCGACGCACGCGCACGTTCGAGCGGCTCGTGACGCGGTCGAACGTGCCGTCGTACTCGTGCAGCTCGCCGCACCAGCGCAGGTCGTCGACGTTCGGCACGTTGGCCTGGAGCTTGGTCAGCTGCTGCATCTCGAACTGGTCCACGATCGTCCAGCTCGACTGCACCTTGACCGTCGCGACGCGGTCAATCTTGACCTCATCGCGGCGGCGGCCCGTGAACATGCGGCGTGCGTTGCTGAGGCGGTCCCAGCGCTTGTTCTGCTTCTGCTGGCCCTTGAGACGCAGCTGCTGCGAGTTGCCGCCCGGCGCGTTCGGGTCGACCTGCTGCGCGCCGAAGCGGCCGCCACCACGACCGAACTGCGAGGCGCCGCGGCCAAACTGCGCGGCGCCGCGGCCAGCGAAACGCTGCTGGTTCCACGTGGGGCGCAGGCGGTCGTGCGACTTGGGGCGCGTCGACTTGGCCGTGTCCACGAGCTGAAACGATGCGTCCTCGGCCGCGTCGTACTTGTACTGGAACTCGGCGTTCACGCCCGACGGGTCGCGCGCGTACCCTGCAAATGTCGATCAGGAGGATAAGAAAGGTGGTCACATACAAACTCCAAGTGTAAAAGGGGAAACACGATCCATGATACGTACGGCTCGGGCGCGGCGCATAGTTGGAGACGAAGTCGGCGGCCTTGCCGAGCTTGTCGCCCTTGTTGAACGGCGCGTAGGGCACGTTCAGGAACTGCTCCGGCAGCGCCGTGGGGCCCCAACCGCTGGTGTTCACGTCCACGCGCGGCGTCTCGTACGATGCCATCGCTCCTCTTGTCTTGGACTGGGAGGGAGGGCAACCAAAGGAAAGGGGGAAACCCAAACGGGTGGAGCGTGGCCAAGCAAAACCCGAGCGAAAAAGAACGGGAAAACCTTTTATTCTCGATGTACTTCATATTCGATACAGCAATTTCTTCTATTGCTACTGAAACATACTTGAAACTCTGATACTTTATGATTTGATGCTGAACGGCAGTATCTTATCTGCTCTGTGTGGCGGTTCGAACCGCGGTTGCTGGCCAACCGAATCGGGAGACGGGTTACGCGGTTACTCCGTACTCCCTTTTTGTACCTCTAAGTTACAGTGTACTGTACCCCTCGTGCACTTCCTAGTGGATAACCCAATCACCCATCAGTGGGTTTTTTTTTTTCTTAATGTGGGTGGTGCACTGAATCTCAGGTGCCAACTCGCTGTGCGTGTCCTTTGCGTTTTTTATCTCGTGTGTCCAAAAATAACCACCCCATGTAGCTATCCGAAACCGATAAAGTTATTCATACGTCGCTTTCACCCGGACATCGCCCGCTTTCTCCGCGCCTTCCTCCCCCAACCAAAGGCCATCGCCGTCGCATTTTCCTCCTCCAAGCACCAAAGAAGCGCGCGACGTTGGCGCTCGTTTGTCGGCGTCGCGGTCGTCTCCATCGCGCTCGCACACGTCTCTGAAGCAGCCGACGAACGACACGAGCCGTGGGGACTCTTCCCTCGCTCAGCTCTAAGTCCTAGAGACCCCAACCAACCGCCAAAAGCCAAGACAACGAACGAAGCATGAGTCTAGTCGGCCGCATCCCGCTCCCGAGCCTCGCGACGCGCCGGCGAGTCGGCCAGCTCGCCGCGCGCGCGTTGCTGTCGACCATCAGCGGGAGCGCGAGCGCCGCGGCGGCAGCTTCCGTATCCGCCGCCGCGCTGGCCCCGGACGAGCACCAACACCACCCGCACCTGCTCCGCCACCACACCAACTCGAACGATGCCGAGACGTCGCAGGACGCTAATACGACCGCCAACGCGGTGCCTCGCGCAGACAAGGACAAGCGGAAGGATCAGCAGGTGCTCGCGCAGGAGTTCGCCAAGCCGCGGGCGGACGTGACCTTCCTCGTCAACAACTACACGGCGCCCGCGCTCGCTGCCGCCTACCAGGACCGGTACGTTGTGGTTATTGGTGGATCTTGTGGACGTGTTTCGCGCCATTTAATGATATATATATATATGCTGGCTACAGGGAGTACACGCTGCGGCTGTGCGCCGAACTGCTGAGCGAGGGCAAGCTGGATGAGCTTAAGGCGGTGCTCACGCCGTACCATGGTGCGTCGATTGGTACAATTGACCGGTGCTTTACAGCAAAAATACTCATTATAGTGTTGTGAATCACAGACTTTTCGCTACAGGAGCGAAGCGCGAAGCGGCTGACGGCGCTGAGCGACGCGTTTGGCGCGCGGCACCTGGAGCGCATCCGCAAGCGGCTGAGTCGGCTGCCGCGACAGATCACCAAGGCGTACACGCAGCGCGCGGCTGTGGTGATTCCTCTGTGCACCTTCAACGGCGAGCCTTCGGTACTGTTCACGCTGCGGTCGCTGACTGTCGGAAAGCACAAGGGCGAGGTGTGTTTCCCCGGCGGCATGGTAGACGAGTCGGACTCGTGCATCGAAGCCACGTGCCTGCGTGAGATGGAGGAAGAGGTCGGACTGCACTCGGAGGTGGTGGACGTGCTTGGCATTTTGCGCTGCGACTGGTCGAGCGTCACGTCCATCACTGGTATCGCCGTGACGCCTGTGGTCGGCTTTATCGGCGAGATGCGCGACCAGAGCGTCGTGATCAACGAGAACGAGGTGGAGCAGCTCTTTACCGTGTCCCTTCGCGACCTCATGGACCCGGACAACTGGATCCGCCGCGAGAACGCCACGCCCGTGTTCACGGGCGGCCCGCACGTTGTGTGGGGGCTCACCGCCTACCTGCTCGACATTTGCCTCTCGGAGGTGCTGCTGATCGCGCAAGGCGACGGAACCGTCGCCGGCAATAGCGAGGCGACCGGGTAGAGCGGCGGCGTGAGCCTCTGCCGTGTACATTTTGCTTCACATAATATAGAGAGACCTGCGCGTCCTGCTTGTGGTGGTTGACTCAACCGTTGAGCCGTGGGTGGAAGTGCACTGACGCCACTACCCGATCCACCAAACGCTCTTTCCGGCGACCCATCGCGCGCGCTCCATGCAGATTTGCACTCAACTCGCCCATACAGCACTGTAGTGTAGTCAGTGCCAGCCTTTACCATATCATAACTCATGCTTGTGCATCCACGTCCGTGCATTGGGAGATGGCGTTCATTGGCAATGGTCATGGTCATGACAAACGGCAGGTCGGGCGGCTAATCAAACCTGCATCCGTTGAACACCCGCACGCCGTACACTTGATCTGGATCGTAGGAATTGGCCACGCTTTTTAGCCATACGAATGTACTTAAAGAACAGTACAACGACGCTGGAAATGTCCCATTTTACATGGTGCAGTGATGGGTCCATCAATTCACGCAGGTTTTCACATCCTAAAGCGTCGCGCCCGAAACAGGAGGAAGCGACTAAATAACATCATGTGGGCAAAAGTAGCATAAATATGAAAAGACGAGGTATCAAAAGCCAGAGGTATCGTCAGGTACCGCACGTTGAAGCTAGTTGCGGAGACCGTCAAACCAAACCCGACGTCCGCAGATGGAGGGTAAAGTGGAACGGTCCACCACCCAAACTACTTGCAGTTTGTAAAGAGCGACGCCCCTCCTCACCATCGACAGGTTGTGTACACAGCCCCAGTCCTTCGTTACGTGCGCCACGACCGTAGCCGTTTGACAAATCAGAGCACAGGTAATCGACTTGTGCGCAACACTCGTTCTTCATCCCAATGCTCTATCTCTCTTCAATGAGTACAGTTTACATTATTGTCCAGCACTATCATTCGTAGAGCGTGTCCAGTTCCGGCACTGACTGACCAACCGTATGGGGTCACGGGTGTCGTCACTCCGTCCTTTCCATCATCAGAAGCCTGACCGCCCGCCCGCCTTGGTGGTCCGGCCCCTCTCTGCGCGTTAAACACTTTCCAACTCGCGCCGTGGCGCCGAGAGCAACGCTGAGCGCCTGCTCTCCTGTCATTGACGACCGAACCATGACGGCCAACGTGGAGCGGCTGGCGCACAAGTCGTGCCCCGCCTTGGTGCGCTCGCGGATCGCCCAGCACTGGACGGTGCCGCCCAAGGCGCACGACCATCGGCAGGACGAAGCCGAGCAGTGGCTCTTCACCATGTACGCCGGCCACGACCGCTATCTGACGCTGCGATGGGTGCGCTTCAGCCGCTGGCACCTCTTCTTCGTCAGTTTCTTGGTCCAGTTCTGCATGGGCTCGCTCTACTCGTGGTCCGTGCTCAACAATCCCATCGACACGTTCCTGTTCGGCGACGACAAGACCGAGAGGGCGGTCAACTCGTTCTACATCGCCGTCAGCGTCTTTGGCTCCACGACGGCCATCATGGGCCCGTGGATCGAGCGTCACGGACCGAGGGCGGGCGTCGTATTGAGCGCGACGTCCTTCCTGATCGGCAATATCATCGTCGCGGTTGGGTTGCACGTGGGCTCGATCGCCGTCGTGTACGTTGGCTACGGCGTCTTCTGTGGCTTCGGTATGGGCGTGGGCTACATCTCGCCCGTGGCGGCGCTGCAGAAGTGGTTCCCGGACTACCGTGGGATGTCGGCGGGCTTCGCCGTCGGCGGCTACGGCGCCGGCTCCGTGGTTTGGAGCAAGGTGTACTTGCCGATGATCGACGCGGTGGGTCTTCCCTTCATGTTTGTGATGGTGGGCGGCGCCATCTCCGTGATGTTGTACGCGTGCGCGGTGGTGCTGCGCAACCCGCACGCCGAGTTCATCGTGGGCGGCCTCAACATCCACGGCGAGATGATCGACGAGATGGAGTTGATGACGCCGCAGCACACGCAGCAACGGGATGAGAAGCTCATCATCATGTCCAACGATGACTCCGAGTCCATCCCGACGCTCGCGGCCAGGGCGGCGGCCACGGACATTGCGCAGACGCAGACGCAGGTGAAGAAGCTGACGCTGATCCAGGCCATCCAGTCGCCCGACTTTGTGTGCCTGTACGTCATGTTCTTCGCCAACCAGCTCTACGGGCTCATTGTGCTGTCCAAGCTGTCCAACATGTGCACGGACATCTTCGGCACCACCGCCGGCCGCGCCGCCGACATCGTGTCCATCAACGGCGTGTTTAACTGCTGCGGGCGGCTGGTGTTCCCGGCACTGACGGACCTGCTGCACCGCTGGCTCCGCCTGGAGCCGGCGTTCGCGCGCAAGTGCTTCTACTTCTACGCGCTGGCGTCGCAGCTCGTGATCATCGCGGTGCTGCCGACGCTGTTCCGCGGCGAGCAGTTCACGGCCTTTTGCGCGCTCGTGTTCGTGCTGACGGGCAGCTACGGCGGCGGGTTCGGCACCATCCCGGCCTTCCTCACCGACATGTTCGGCGCGTTCAACATCGGCGCCATGCACGGCCTGATCCTCACGTCCTGGTCGCTGGGCGGCGTGGCCGGCGGCGTGTTGTTCAACAGCGCCTACCGGTCGCAGATTGAAGACGGCGTGTCGGTGCCCGAGGCGTACATCAGTAACATTCACAACATTCTGTTGCTCGTGTGCGTCGGCGCGGGCTTCGTCTTCCTCGTGCGCACGAACCCGAAGGACCGGTTCCAGCCGGGGTACCACCTGAGCGTCTTCGGCCGGCGCATCGTCAGCGTCCGCAGCAGCAAGTCGGGCGGCAGGCCGGAGAAAGACGAGCCGCTGTTGAACGTGTAAGGAGGTGGCGATTAGCAGTGGGTGCCGTGGGTGGTTGTTTTGTATTTTGGTAGTGGACCATGAAAGGGCGATGGGTATACGAATTTGACATGTTGGAGAGCTGACGCCTCGCATTTATGCTCTCTCATGTCACCAGGTCATTGTGGTAGATAATGGAAAACGTTCGCGGTGTTAAACACCCACCACGGCACCCACTGCTAATCGCCACCTCCTTACACGTTCAACAGCGGCTCGTCTTTCTCCGGCCTGCCGCCCGACTTGCTGCTGCGGACGCTGACG
>JAADXW010000605.1:0-18667 GCA_023337975.1 Phytopythium ostracodes
GAAAGCAGCTTTACGTCTTGCTTGGAGAGAAATTCCTATTGAATACCTCCACAAGCTCGTGCGCTCCATACCGACACGCTGCCTCGATGTTGTTGAGCGGAAGGGTGGAAAGACTGACTACTGAGTTGTCAACCTGCCGTTAATAGACTACAATCATTCAGAATAACTTGATATTTGTATAGTTTTAAGGTGGACGCTGATTTGGTCGCAGTGCCAAAATCGAAAGTTCTATGGAAGACCGTTCACTGCGTCAAATTTAACTCATCTTAGCATAAACAAGCGATTTGACCTGGCGTTTTGTACCACATATCTAAACAGCGTTTCCAAATTCGCAGTAGTTGCCGAGATATCGTCAATTTTCGACTGGACGCTAATTTTTGTCGCGGAGTGTAATGGGGCTTCGTCCAATAAAACAGCTCAAACGTGTTTAAAACACAATGAGAGGCCGACGCCGGCGTGCGTTTCTTTTGCCTGGTACCCGCGGAATCACCCACCACCGCCGTCCCCCTCCGACCTGCCCCCTTTCACGTCCTTCAGACCACCGACGCACACCCGGAGACCGACGACAGCAAGAGAAGCGATGGCAAGCCAACTGACTTACGTGGCCAAGGAGCTCGTGCGATACAGTACGTCGGCGGTGGTCATCTCTTGTGATGTGCAAGTCCTGGAGCACTAGCTAACGGTGACGCGGTGTGTGTCTTTCTCTCTGACGAATGAGCAGCGCCGTGGGCCGTCCCGGGCGCGCTGACGGCGGCCTGGCTGGCGTGGCCGGCGCTCACGCCCGCGTACAAGGAAGAGGTGCTCGGCATCAAGCCGGCCGAGCTGCCCGTCGTGGCCGCGGCTGCCGCCTCCTCCTCGTCCAAGTCCGTGTTCCGTGCTGGCGGCAAGTACAAGTACGTGCGCTCGGAGATTGGCGCCATCCCGACGCCGGAGGAGGAATAGGCAACAAGCACCTCGATCTTCTTTGCGGACGACCGCCGCGGCGGAGACGAGGCCCCGGCCGACGCCAACCAGCAGACAGAGAACAAAAATGTATGAGGAGATTTGTCAAGACACCCACCAATCCCGGCGCTTTGCTGTCTGTTTCGAACGTGATGCCGTCATGACCCCGACCTTGGAACGAGCTGCAGGTTCCCATTGATCAGGCCGTGGACGCTGCGCGGACGTTTGCAAGGAAGGCAACACGCAAACACGCCGCGACGATATTGAAAACGGCGGTATATTTATTACTCACTTCTTCTTGCTTGACGCTGACACGACAGCTAAACGGACTCATTTCTTCGTTACACATTCATCGTAGCGATAACATGGTGTTTGCGGCGGCAAACAGCAGATAGGTTCGGCGCAAGGCTCTCGCTTCTCATCGTCGTCCACGCGGCGTTAGCTCTGGTGGCTCCGGAGCACATAGTCAAGCAGGCAGCGCGGCTTCTTTCCGTTCGGCCGGTTCGGCTTCCAGTGGCGCTTACGCATGTTGGCGAACCAGTTGCGCACCTGCTGCTCCGTCAGCCCGGTCCGATCGGCGATCTGCACGCGCTCCGACGCCGACGGGTACGGGTTGGTTTTGTGCGCGAGAAACCAGCCGATCATGAACTCATTCGACTGTCTCGTCAGCCGCGCGCGCTTCGAGTTGTTGTTCGGGGACTCCAGGCTGCCGGCCGTCCTGGCTCCAAACGTGGGCGAGATGGACGAGCCGCGGCGTTTCGTCAGGAGGCTCTGCCAGCCCCCGCTCGGTTGGGCGTCTGGCTGCGTGATCCCCTTCTCCATGCGAGCGACCGCGTCGATACACACGGCACTCACATACTCCCACACATGCCAGTAGTAGAGCGTCGTCTTGAGCATCATGACATCGACGCGCGCGCCATCGCTGTCGAACGCCGTCGACGTGTGATCCGTGGCAACGGCGTCGCGGATGAGTTGCCACGCCTCGTCCAGGCCGCTGAGCTCTTGCCGCTGGTACACGACCGCTTTTGCCTCGATGGACGCGTCGTCCCCTGCGGCGCTCGGCAGCTCGTCGAATTCCTCGACCAGCGCCATCAGGAGCTTGCCGGGGTTCGCGATCATGGCCACGAGCTTGCGAAGCAACGGCAGAAGCGCGTGGTCCGTCATCGTGGTCGGCACTGGCCATGCGGTGGCGACGGCGGCCTTTTCTTCTACATCCTCTTCGTGCATAATGCTCTGGAGCTGAGCCGGCGGGCGGCCTCGCTTGATGGCGCTCATCAGTTCCAGAGTGGGGCCGGCATCACCCGCGGCCACTTGGGGCGTTCTCGATCGGAGGCGCATGCGATACCCGCCGCGGTTCGGAAGCGTCATCTCCTACGGGGTGTGAGTGAAGGCGTTCCTGTCGGAAAGTGCCGAGCGCAGTCCTTTCGAGGTAATGAATGACGGAGTAACGTCCTGTTGACACGTCCTGATTGGTTATAAATGTGCTAAAACACGCTTCATTGGAGGAAAATAGGAGAATCTGCGATGCTGCGCACACGAAGACACGCACCCACATGCGACCGAGCATCAGCCTACGCAAGAGAAACTGAGGCGAGAACGCAGCAGGAAGACAGGTTAGGACATGGAGGACGCCCAAGTGTGTGCATGAGCTGCGTTGCGTCATCGCGAGTAGGTGTAATGAATTATGGGGTAGTGTGCCGTAACAGGTAATGACCAGCTCGCGTCCTTTCGCGCTTGGCGCAACCTTCGCGCAACTTTTTGTTCTTGTTGAAGCTTCCCCTAAAAATAGAGGCGACCGGCCTTTCTTCTTGATGCGCACACGGCAGCATGGAGTGGATCGAGCTGGACGCGCGGCTGGAGGAGAAGAAGCGGGCGCTGGCCCGGCGACAGCAGCGCGAGGCCGCGCGCCGCAAGAAGGAGGAGTCGGCGCGGCTGAAGGAGCAGGAGAAGCTGTCGGCGCGATGCCGCGAGATGGCGGTCGAGGACGCGCTGTCCGTCCGCATGGCGGCGTGGTACGCGGTCGAAGAGGAGCAGAAGCGCGCGGAGGAGCGGCGAGAAGCGGATATCAAGCTGTTCCAGCAGATCGCCGCGGTCTGTCGGCGCGCGAAGCAGCTCGGCGTGCCGCTGTCCACGCCTGGAGCCTCCACGGACGAGCGGCTGCGTCTCCTTAATGCGCGGATTGAGGCCAAGGAAGCCGCACTGAAGAGCGCGCAAGCTGCCAAACAAAGGCTGGATGAGCTTCCTCAGAAGAGGACCAAAATTAATCGATTAATGCGGTGCTTCTTCGCGTCCAGCGTGCGCAAGAAGATGGAGAACGCGGTGTACAACCGGGCATGTGGCAGCTTTCTCCCGCTCCTGCAGCCGGCGAACGATCTGGCAGACAACAAAGTTGAGAGTCTGCTTAACCACGAGAGCAAGAACGGCCTCACGCCCGCGCTTGCCGCGATTTACACGGGCGAGCTCACCGTTTTGAGGCGGCTGCTTCAGTTGGGAGCGTCGGCCAACTATGAGACACGGGCAGGGATGACGCCGTTGATGGCTGCGATCATGACCAACGACCTCGTCGCGGTCAGTATATTGGTCGACTTTCGCGCCAATTTGGACTACGAGACGGCGGGAGGAGTTACGCCGTTGCAGCTCGCAGCAGACAAGGGAAGATCGCGGATCTTGAGGACCTTGCTGGAGTATGGGGCGAGAGCGAACGTGATAAACAAAAGCGGCAGGTCGGCGCTCATTCAGGCGACAATGTCGGGTCACTATGATGCGGTGCGAGTCTTGTTGGCGCGTAATGCCGACAAAAGTATCCGCGACAGCAGCGGACGAACAGCACTCGAATGGGCCGAACGGCTCAAGTACTCTGCGATCCTGTCACTCCTAAGCAGTTCCGTCCCGAGCGCGACACTGGAAGCACAGCTGAAGGCCGAAGATACCGCAGCAGATGATCACGTTCATACTATGGCGTCGTCGCATCACGCTGCTCAGCGGAAGCGGTGTCTGATGCTCGAGAAGTGCATGAGGGAGCACAACCTGATCGGAGTCAACGAGCTGCTGACTGCAGAGGGCGACTTCCTGAGTCCAAACTACGAAGATTTGGCCGGAACTTCTCCGCTGCTGCTGTCCTGTTCGTTCGGCACATGTGACGACGTGCTGCTTTGCCTCGAACGGAAGTGCGCCCCAACGCACCAGAACCGTGATGGCGTAACCGCGTTGATGATTGCGTGCAAACGCGGAGACACAGCCATGATCGGTCTGCTCATGCAAGCGGGGTGCAGCTTGCTGACCAGGGACTACAGCGGGCGCGATTCGCACTATTACTTGAACGCGAATGACCACCCAGCTCTCGCGGAACAATTGACAATCGCCCACCGGTGTGCGAGGACTCAGCCACCAGTTGTCTGCCTCGGTGCTCCACTGTCGAGTGTCGAGTCATTCAAACCTGGCCACTACGATAATCGTGTCGAGGATGCGTTGCCGGTTGCTGGGACTGAAGGTGGTGCCGACGACTCTGTGCGTGCGTCGTCCACTGATCTTAGGTCCCTTAATGGGCCACAAGAGGACAGTAATTCTGATGACCCCGTACAAGACCATGATGTTCGGCGATGGGGTGCGAGACAACGAGTTTTCAAGAAGAACCGGCGGCGCCGAGAGCAGTTTGACAATGAGCGGCAGAAGATTCTAGCTGCAGCGGCTCGCGGGCGTCGAAATGGACTGATTGTACCACTGCCAGGTGATCCCAATGGGAGATGGAAGTATCCTGCGTGCAACAATTGCAAGCAGAGCAAAGCGAAGAAGAGGTGCTTCAACTGTGAGCAAGTGCTCTGTGACAAGTGCCACGCGAGGCTCCACGAACTGGCGCATAGACGACATCATCAGTACGAAGACGTAACATCAGAGCTGTACGTCGGCGACAAGCTTCAGCGCGATGTCCAAGAGAGGAACGAAGGCTCTTTCAGTGCAATGATCACGCGGAGCCGTGACTGTATCGCGTCTATTCGATCAGTACTGCAAGAAGAGTCCCCGCGGCCAATACTCGCTGCCAAGCCACCCGATCCAGAAGTCGAGAAGTCTGCACTAAAGAAACGTGCCGAGAAGGAAAAGGAGGTGATGCGGATGCAGATCAACGTCCCCGTCGCTGCAGCCAAGCAAGCCGCTGCGAACAATGAAGCTGCCATCTTTGCGCAACCCACAGAGTTGGAGTTGGCGAGACTGTACGTGACGCAAAAGAAGTATGAGAAGGCTCGGGAGGTGTTTTCGCAGGCGAAGAAGATCGTGGAGGATGCCGTGGGCATTTTGCATCCGACGATGCTCAAGATCTCCGTCGGCATCGCGAGAATCGACCAGGTATCATTGCTCGATATCCACGCTGCTAAGTCTTCGCGCGCATGACCACAAACCGAATGTGATGTTCTGCTGTTGTTGACGCTCTTCAGGAAATTGGACAGTCAGCGATATGCGCACAAGTCATGGAGCAAGCCATCGCCTTGTTCGAGTCGGCGCTACCACCCGACAATCCGGATTTTGTCGAGGCGATTGATTTGCTTCTAACCAGCTTGGTGCGTTCGACTCCCGACCGACACTCTTCACGTATGCACAATGAAAACTGCAGCCAAGCTGATGATCACACGCTGCGTGTCGTTTGCAGGATGCACAAGGTCGATATGAAGACGCCGTTCGAGTGTGTCGACGAGTTCGGGATCGCAGCCGGCTGGTCCTCTCGCCAACTAGCAGCTTTGTTCACAAGATGAGCGATCGCCTTGACGAGTCCATATCCAAGCAAGAACACGCACACATGTCGAAGCACGATGAGGTCATCCTATCCAGGATCAAGAGAGCCTCGGAGGCCGCAGAAGCCATCGCTCGCGCGCAAGAAGCGTAAGTCCACACCAATATTGCGCTGGCAAGTCTAGGTCGAGTATTCTACTGACGGTGTCGTGGCTTTGCTACGTTGTTGCGTAGGCGCCTTATGAACTTTCGTCGCCTATTACTGGATGCTTCCAAGGAAACTGACTCGTTTCTCGAGTTTGCGCGCAGCGAGTTCGCTCTTGACCTCGTGCACTTCTGGCTTGCCGTGGAAGAATGCAAGCAGGTGAGGCCGCTGCTACTAGCATCAAGTCTTGTAGTGGGCCTGATCAGTGCGAGCCTCATCACCTGTGCGCTCTTCCATGTGCAGGACACGTCGGACAGTAAGGCCTTTCGCGCGCGTGTGGTCCAAATCTACATCACATACATCAAATCGCGGCGGGTCAAGGTCATCACCGCCGTGCAGAAGAAGAAGATCAAGAAGGTGATCACGACGCCGGGCAAGAAGATGCCCGCCACTGTCTTCGACGATGTCCAAGCAGTTGTGTTCGGCGTGATATTCAACGGCGTCTACGCGCGGTTTCTCGAGTCGACAGCGCAGAGCCGCGTCGGGGTGTGAACAGGCAGCCTGAAGAGGTGCACACAGGCCGAGTGGAGTGACGGTCTGCAGCGTTGCTGTCGAAGAGCCGCTGTTGCATTCGGATTACTTGCGTCCGTCGCCCCTTGGAGGAGACCATCCTTCAGCGTCGTGCTCGAGGATGCTGTCGTCGCCCGAAAGGCGGCGCCGACTGCGGCTGGTGCGCCTTCACGACGACGACATCGACTCGCTCTGTTCGGACAGCATGAGATCGAGCATGCCCAGAAGCCACTATTGGTCTACGTCGGACGAGGACACCGCGCGTGAGGCGAGAACACGCGCTCGCGTTCGCCCGGTCAACCCACGAGATACTCACAGATCAGTACGTCTACGTTTCCACTGTGAATCGCTGACCTGTGTCGTGCAAGTTTCTGATCCAGTGGCATCTTTGTGACTCTAGGTCCTCGCAAACTCGTCGCTTCAGCTCCAGTCGTTGCGGCAACGACGTCGGTCGCCAAGTACGAAGAACACCTCGACTACTACCAAGACTGGTTGAGTTCGACTAACGGTCATGTGCTCGATCTCATTTGGACTCTGTGCTCTTGCCCAAGCCAATAGACCCAGCAAGTCGTTGGGATTAGTCGCGAGCGCGACTCGTACTTCGCGACGTCGGTCACGAACTACCGATGAGGAAGAGCACGACCAGCTTGTCGTCGCCTTACTGTTCTGGCGTCGGCAAATCATCTCACGTCACTTCGCCGCTTGGAAGAAGGCAGCGCTACGTTACTCTTGCCAGCGTGCGTATGAACGTGCACAAGAGAAGCGTCCTGGATCGTATATCCAGAAACCGTTGGCATGGCATCGCTCAAAGGAGAGCAGATTGCTGAGGAGCGTTCGCAGGGGGCGCTCGGCGACATCTCCATCGAGATACGCCCAGCCTTCCCTTCATGTGAAGACAACATTTGCGAAAATTCGGGGCCAACAGGTCGATCAGTTCGACAAGAGCAATCGACAAGCGGAGAGAGCTACTTTAGCCAGACGTCGCGTGTTTCAAGCGTCTCTACAGCTCGTGTACTTCACGTTTTCCCGCTGGAGAGATGCGGTCAAGGACCTTCAGCGCGAGCAGAAGAAGCTGGAGCAATTTGCGCTTCAACAACACCAACAGCGCTGCAAGCAGGTTGTATTGGACGCGTGGAAACATCGCGTCCTTGAGAGCCGACGACGATTCAGACAGTGGGAAACCGCGATCGACTTCGACGACAGCGCCTGTCAGCGGAGGTACTTCTTGCATTGGAAGCGGATGTGGAAACGGCAGTGCGAAGCCGACCGACGGCGATCTATCATCGCGTCACGACTCGTTTGGAGTTGTTTCTGTCGGTGGGCAAAGTTCGTGACTGCACAGCAAAAACTGCAGGCCCGATTCGACAAAGCTCAAAGAAGAAGCCTGCGTCGGGCCATCGAGCGATTCCGATGTAACGCACAGCATCTCAAGGCAGGCCGCTTGGACTGGGCACAAGCGGCATCGCACCACGACAGAAACCTCCGAGCCGCGATGTTTGCCGTGTGGAAGGCCCACGTTCTGTCGTCACCCGAGTACGTCTTATCACTTCGCCGTGCAAAGATCGCCGCGCTTAGGACTGGTATCCGGAGGTGGAGTCGCTTTATGCAGCGCCGTCGACACCACGCTCACTGCCAGCTTCAGGCTGACTTCGTTTGGTATCAGAGCTCTATGAAGCGCTCGTTCCGACGCTGGTGTCAGTATCGGGACATGCTACGAAGGCGACGAGACGTCTGGGTGACTGCGGAAAACCAACACAACGCCAATTTGACGCGCCAAACACTGCGAGTTTGGTTACGATATCGCCAGGCCCGCGTAGATGCTAGAGACCAGCTCACCAAAGCGGCTCAGTGGCACCGAGCTCGATCGATTACGTCATTCTTTGGGTTGTGGCGCGAGACAGCGTGCATCGCGTCACTGTCACGTCGGGTCTTTAATGCGCGGCGTGTCAGACAAGCAAAGCTTGCCTTCATTTCCTGGCGCGTCTGGGCTGTAAGGTCCCGCGTAAATCGTGGCAAGTACTGCTTCGCCCGACGTCGTCATCACCAAATCATGCTAACGCAAGCTTGGTCAACTTGGAGAGAGACACATCGCAGAAGCGTCACTTTCTCGTTGCTAGCATGCCAGCGACAACGGAGTGTGCTAGCACAGCACATCGTCGCGTGGAGACACGTCGCGAGGGCGTCGAGGCGCTATGGATACTTGGTTCAAAGCATGCAAGCCAAGTCAAGCAGACACACGCTCCAGTTAGCTCTGAAGGCGTGGGCAGGCATCACGCTGCGCCGGCGTTGCTGCAGCCAACTGATCAAACTGTTCAGGAAGAAGACCAAGCGGATACTTCTTAAACGCACGTTCCGGTTGCTGCGAGTGTCAGTCCGATGCAGCGAGCGACAGCGACGAAGGGAACACGAGATGATACGCCACGCGTTCTTCAGGTGCTGGTCGTTCGTGGCTGCACGAAAGTCAGACCGAGCTCGTGATCAGCTCGCGTCGGAGTACTTCTACTCGCGGCAGTGTTCATTCGCCATGCGCAGGTGGGCACTGGCATGCCGAGCACAAAGGCGCTATCGAGTCGCGATACTCACGGTACTGAAGCACCACCATGACGGAATTGTGCGCCGAGCATTGCACGGATGGTATCTAGCGGCGCGTAGACTGCGTCGACGAGCAGAACTGCTGGCTGCTCGTCGGCTCCAGAGAGAACAACGCCTGACGCGCTCCGTGATGTGGGTGTGGTACGTCTTCGCACAAGCACGGCGCCGTCGCGACCTCCAAACTCGAATGGCCAGACGCCACCACATCGATCGACAGTGTCGATTGATTTGGCAAGCATGGGTGCAGTCCACGAGTTGCCAACGATATTCCAGACACCTCACGCTTATGGCGGTTGAAAGTCACGCACATCGCTGCTACTCTCGCGTGTTTTCGTCATGGCGCCGAGTAGCAAAATACCGAAGGAAGCTTCGGATACGACAAGAAGAAGTGCGTGATATCCTCATGGGCAAGCGGCTGTCATTGGCAATTGCTACGTGGCGACGAAATCATCACAAGCGGGTAGACGCTCGTCGACTGTACGCTATGTCGGCGGCATTCTACAACGAAACGATGTTGTGTCGAACGCTCCTCATGTGGCAGGCCTATTGGTATACCAGAGCACTCAAGCGCGATCAACAGAACGCAGTCGTCGCTGCTATCAGGCGAAAGCGCTTGCGGTCAACTATTAAGAGCTGGTATCGCCGGTGCTTAACCCAGAAATCCAGGCGAGAAGCGCAGAAGCGTGCCGACGGTCATCGATACTGCGTGCTGGGCCACAGGGGAATTGAACGGTGGAGGCAGAACCATTCCTGTCGGCAGCAGAGCCGGCGTAAGCGCCTGGTCGCCACCTCACACTATCGTCAAAGCGCGTTACGGAGTGTATTCAAGCTCTGGGGCCGCTACTCGTCCCGGCAGCATGAGTTCAAGACGCAACTGCAACGCATTTTCCGAAGCGAGGCGCGGTTTGCGCTTCGTCAAGTCTTTGACCAGTGGAGACGGTACAGACGGACGAGTACGCTGCGCCGCATCGCGGAGGCATTCCACAATCGGGCCTTGTGCCAGCGCGTGTGGCGGCACTGGACTGCGCACTGCCAGTTTGTGGCCAAGATGAACAAAAGCACACTGGTGACCGGCCAGTTGCTTCGCGGGAACGCGTTACGTGCTGCCTTTGTTGCGTGGCAAGCGTATATCTCGCTCCGCTACCGACATCTAGAGCACTTGGAAGCGGCTGATGTCTATTGGCAGCAGTTCCAGTGCCGTACTGGCGTGCGTCGGTGGAAGGCTTTTCATGATCGCTTGCAACGCGAGCAAGCCGCTCTCGAATTCGCTTTGACACGAAGAAAGCGGCATTTCTTTCAACGTTGGCGACGATATATCGAGCAAGTAGGTGGGAGGGAGCGCCGATGGAACCACGCCGCCCAGTGGCGACGTCACAAGCTACTTTCAAAGTGCTGGTCGCAGTGGGCAACGACAACGCATCGAGCTGTTCAGGGGCGAGTCAGTCAATTGGACGCGCACTTCAACAAGGTTCTGGTGAAGAAAACGTGGGCTAGCTGGCGACGTCTGCTTGACCGGGCTCGAGTCGCTGCTGTTATTCGCACGCGACGCAAGGATGCATGCACGCGGAGCACCTGGAGCCAGTGGCTCAAGTACCTTGCCGCAAGAGCGGAGCGAAAGCAGCAGTACTCGAAGTTGTCGGCGTTATACCGGTCGACGCAGCGGTCACGTGCATGGAGCGCATGGCGAGAGTACGTGGAGTACCGTCATCTCAGGTGCCGCCAGTACGAGCAAGCGCACGAGCATTACGCAACGCATATCTTTCGTCGGAGGCACTTCTCTGCATGGGCGCGCTACGCTTTATATCAGCGGGACCGACGCGAACGACTGATACTCGCGGCGGAACACGTTGTTCGGGCGCGCCTCCACTCGGTGCTGCGACGGTGGGTAGCATACTGGAAGCAGCGCGTCATGCGGAGACAGCAGGATCGCCACTATCGTAGCCAAATTGTATGTCTTCGTCTCGCACGGAGCGTTACCAAGTGGCAAGCTGAGACGCGGTGGGCGGCAAAGCAGCGTCAGGCGCAGCAACTTGGCGTGTGCCATTACCGAGAACGGCGTATGGCAGCGGCGCTCGCAGCCTTTCGGTACTGGAAAGAGGAGAAGCAACTATCGCGGCGGCAACTCGCTCAAGCATCGGCGTTTTTGAGAACGCAGCTCCTCGGTGGGTTCTTCCGCCGGTGGCATAGCTATCACTTGTGGCGCAGACACAACCGGCGCTTGGTCCGACTGTTTAGGGAGAGCAGGAAGGACGATTTCTTCTACCGTTGGAAGGCGTTTTGGTCCGGCATGAAGGCCAAGACTGCCAAGACCCTGAAGGCGCGAACGTTGTACTGCACGCGCACGGAGCACCGGTATTTCCAGCGGTGGGTCCAACACATCACTGCTCGACGACAGAAAGCTCGAGCTGATAAACTGTACACGGATCGGATTCAGTTCCAGTGCTTCTTTCAGTGGAAGCGCCGAGTCCGAGTGATCCAGCAAATGCGCAGGCTCGTGCGAAGTCAAGCTTTCTTCCGTCTTGAGGTCCATTTCTCCGCGTGGCAGCGCTTCGTTTGCTCACGGAAGCATCAAATGCAGCGCTTTGAGTGCGCAATGAGCTTCATGAAACGGTCTCGAATGGAGAAGCACTGGGCCAAGTGGTCGCTGTTTATGGCTCATCAGCACGAAGAGCGTGCTGTTGTCAAGAAGGCCGAGCGGTTCCGTCGCCGGTTCATGACGTGGCGACTGCTCAATGCTTGGAGATCGCATGCGCACTACTGGAAGCGAAAGCGGGTACTTGGAGCTGCCGCGAGTCAAGCATCGAGATCGCGCTGGCTGCTTCGCATCATGAGTGCGTGGGCGTCCTGGGGTCACCAACAGCGCGCGCTCCGCTCACGACAAGCCCAGTTCAGGGCTCTTTTTGCTCGTAAGCGCACCGAACACGCTGTCTACAAGCTATTACAGCTTGTTAATGAGAGACGAGCTGTCAAGGCGCGGCGTACGCGCGCTGATCTTCACTGGAACCAGCGAGCATCGGCGAAATATTGGCACCGATGGCAATACTTTCACCACCTCGTCAAGTCGCGGCATGCGCAAGTAGCGTCGGCAGAGGCGCGGTATCATGGCAACCTCTTACGCCGATGTTTCACTACCACGGTGGACTGGTTCCTGCGTTCAAAGGCGACCCGCGCTCGGCTGAGCGCGTTCCGCTGTCGGTACTTCGCAACTGTCGTCGAGCGGTGCTTCGGTCGCTGGCGATGTGCCGCGGTACTCCGACGCGAGCTGCGGCGTATTATCCACCGCAGCGACGCCCTTCGACGACTCGAGCTCTTGCTCCAGTGGCGACGCAACGCCGTCAACGCCGCGACGCGGCGAGCGCAGCGCGAGAAGGCGGGCGCGCACTTTCGCAGCCGACAGCTCGCGCGCTGGTTCCAGCACTGGGAGAGCGTCAGCACGGACCGCTGGATCGCGCAGAGGCTGGTGCTGCTACATACGCGTGAGAGGCGCCGGCTGCTTGCGTTGCAGGGCGTCGAGCGGTGGAGAGAAGCCGTGGGCGAGCGCCGCCGCGCGCGGCTCGCCATGGTGCTGCGCGCCTGGCGCCGAGCGGTCGACGGTAGTGGTTGTACGAACATTTAACGGAGCATAACTGCACGCATGACTTCAACATCGAACGGTTACCTTAAAATTGAGTTAGTTAGCGAAGTCGCGCGAAGCAGAAGAACCTCATAATGTTTGTATGGTTTGTCTTTACAATTAACCTAACTGTGACAGGTCGCTCGCCATGGCACGAGTTGACCCAACAGAGAACATAGGAACAGACACGCTTCTTCGCGACCTTTTTGACTTGGTTTCACTATGGCCAAATCTATTTGGCTCTCCTTGGGGCTGTCATCACATCACCAGTCCCAACCGGGAGAACAAGAAGAACGAGGAGAGAATCCTCTTGCTTGCTCCTCTAGCTCTGCTGCACGTCCCAAGGTCGACCGGCTCAGCTGTGCGATGGGTCTGGAGGCTGCGGAGGACGACGCGCTCCTGCTGCGTGTTGCGGAGTCCGACCACGCGCTGTACAAGGAGCTGGAGGAGGAGGGGGAGAAGGAGAAACAGGAGGAAGAATACCCGCCGCGCGTTGACAAAATGCGACGGCGGCGGCCGCGGCTGCACCGCATGGACATAGCGTGCCTCGCGGTCGTGGGACTCGTGGCGTGCATCGTCACGGTGCGTCAGCCAGCGCTGCGCACCGAGAACCCGCTGTTGCTCCCGGCGATGAAGAAGGCGCCGGCGCCGGCGCCGACCCTGCCAGGCTTTGTGTCGTATGCGGACGTGGATGTTGGGGAGCACCGAGCGTACGAGGCGACGTACGAGGCGCGCGGGTTTGAGGTGGACGGACACTCTACGCTGCTTCTCGGGACGGACTTCCCGTACGCGCGCGCGGCGCCCGAGACTTGGGAGTCGCTGCTTCTGCAGGCCAAGCACGATGGGAACAACGTTGTTGCGATTGATGTGGAGTGGAGGCACCACGAGCCGGCGCGCGGTGTGTTCCGTCTGGAGAGTGGCGTGAACCTGACGCGGGCGTATGAGCTGGCGGCGCGCGTTGGCGTCTTAGTGCACGTTCGCTTCCATCCGCGTAGCTGCGTTCTGACAGCCGACACTGCTGCTGCTGCTGATGATGAAATCACCGACATCCATGAGTGGAAGGAGGAAGTGGAGCGCTTTGTGACTGTCATGGTTGCGGTCTCACGCCCGTTCCTGGCCAGCAACGGCGGGCCGATCATCATGGCTGAGCTGGCGAGCAGGGCCTGTGCGAGCGCTGGTGGCATCGCTCAGTGGACTGGGGACATGATCAGCCTCCTGAACACAAGCACTCCGTGGATCACGTACGTATGCCTTGCCATCCACCGGCCCTTTTGCAATCAGAATGTAAGGCTGATCGATGTTGTTCAACGCGCAGGACCGATGCGGGGATGGTAGACTACGCGCTCTTGGGATGCAATGACACGCGTGACTGTGAACGGTTCGCCGTCGACCAGTTCCAGCGTAACCAGGCTTTGCCGCTTGTGTGGACTAGACCACGCAGTGACGGTAGTCAGTCTGCATCGCAACTCGCGTACCCCATTGCGCGCTGGTTTGCGATCGGCGGTGCTGCCTACATCGATCATGTACGCCATTGTGCTCCGGTGGGTGATTGTACCGTGGCGAGTTTGGTGCTTACGAGAATTTGTTTGCTGGCGCTATGGCCATTGCTGTTGCTGTAGACGACGGAAGAGATGCTGGGCAATGCGACCGACAGTTGGCGCCAAGTCACGCGCTTACACCTCTCCAAGCTGCGTCTCGTGCTGCAACAATGCAGCGGCACGCTGACGTCCAACGCGCTAGTGGTCGAAGACATCGACTACTCATCACTGCGACCAAAGTGGCAGCGCGCGCTCGTGTTTGGGGCTCGCCTCGAGGACCAGGTCGTGTTTCTGGAGAACGCGGATGACAGCGCTGCGCGAGTGGCCTTCCACGGTGCGCTCTATGACCTGGCCGCCAAGTCGGTGGTCATAGTGAGAAATGGCGCAGTGATGTTCAACACGTCGGACGTCCGCGCCGCTCTGGAAGCGACAAGCGGCTACCAAGACGCTACCGACGCGGACGCATCGGCGATGGCCGTCGGCCGATGAAATGGACAGTATAAGAGCAGGCAGAGGCGGCAGGCCCGGATCAGGGGCAGGTCTAGATGCTGGCTGTGCGCCCGGGGATAAACACCAAGTTGACCATGAAGTGGCCTTGGCGTAATTAAAGGAGGGACGGAGGGTGTCATGGACTTCATTGACCAGTTTCAACCGTTGGATTCGCGTCGGTTGGCAGCTTTTGGGCTCAAAAACACTCAAATGGGTAACCCGCTCACTAATAGAAGCGTAACCCGTTCTCTCTCGCTTTATGGCCACGCATGCGACATGAGTTCACACTGTTGTCCGCTCGCGTTTTCGCGCCCCTCTGTGATGGCGCGTGTGTGCACCCATACAATACCCTAATGAAATGAGAGCATGACGTAAAAATAATCGCCAGCCCGGAGCCAGCGAGCGACTTTCCTCAGAACTGGAGGCGCCTGCCGCCGACACCGACACCAAGCACCGCACCCGCTCCCCGCCTGTGTCTCCGTATACAGTATTACCTGTCTGCGTATTCCCCGCCACCGCACATTCTCTTCGCCGCGCGAGCACCAAGCGTGGCTCACAGGAAGCAAGGTGAGAAAATTTGGGAAGCGACCACCACCTTCGAAAATGGACAACCCACTCCCGGCCGGATGTTTATGTCGCGTACCCCTACCATGTAACCATTCGTACCCCGTCCCTCCCCTCACCTTCTTCTTTCCGCTGGATATTCAGTTTTCCGCGACCACCAACAACGCATTCGACGCGCGCGCGGCTCGATTCCTCCGGTTCTTCGTCTCTTCAGCGGCCGCGACCGACGCAGATAGTAGCCTAACTTATCCGTCGGCGCGATGACGAGCTACGTGGCGGCGGGCACGCCCAAGGGCGGCGAGGCGGAGCGGTACAACGCGCTGGTGCAGGAGACGTCCAAAGCGATCGGCGCGTTCAACCAGGCGACGCGCTCCATCTCGCAGAAGATGACGCTGTTCGGCTCGCCACAGGACTCGCGCGCCAACCATCAGGAGCTCAAGGAGCTGACGGACAAGGGCAACAAGCTGGTGAGCAAGATCAACAAGCGCCTGCAGGAGCTGAGCAAGAGCTGCACCGGCCCGGTGGGCCGCACGCGCAAGACGCAGGTCAACAAGCTCGCCACTGACTTCAAGAATCAGTGTAAGGCCTTCGAGGACGTCTGCCAGAAGCTCGTCGAGCAGGAGAAGACCGCCGTCGCGCACATCCGCCGCTCGTCCTCCTTGGTGCGCCACGACGACGCGCGCGGGCTCGGCGACTACAGCGAGGACCAGCTGTACGCGCAGGCCAACGTCACGTCCTACGACGAGGATGGTGCGTGCTGTCGTGCTCTTCATGGTGGAGGCGAAGGAGGTTTCGGTGGCTAACTTTACTGTGCGGTGTGCGTATGTGCTGCTGTGTCCGTCAGACCTGATCCGGCGCGAAGAGGACATCCTGCACATCAACAAGCAAATCACCGAAGTGAACGCGGCGTTCAAGGAGGTGGACCAACTGGTGACGGACCAGGGCGAGGTCGTCGGTGAGTGCTTGCTCTGCCTCTTGCAACTCGTGGCCATGGACGCATTCGCCATTGACGCTCACTATTGTTTCCTGTGTTGCCTGCAGTCCAAATCGAGGACAACACCGAGTCGGCGCGCGACAACGCTCAGGGCGCGCTGGACAACGTGCGCCAGGCCGACCTGAAGCGCGGCTTCTGCGCCTGCTCCAAGACCAAGCTCATCTGCTGGGGCATCTTCGTGCTGGTGGTGGCGATCCTCGTGATTGGGCTAGTCATGGGCCTCAAGTAGGCAGTCGCTTCGGCATCTTTTGGCTATTTGCTCTTCATCTCGAATCAGTTGGGCTCGGCGCGACGCTAAACAACGTGAACGCATCCATTCTCTCGCCCCCGCTCGCGAACGACCGGCCTGCCAACCGCACGGATCGTCATAGAGAGCGGCGCGATCAATGCGGCCGACGCGTCAAGCGCCGAGGCCATGTTGGAGTGACCTGTCCATTTCGCATTATGAATATATATCGCCTCACAGTTTTGTTTTCTCCTTTCCCTTGTGGGGTGCGCTGCGTTAACGCCACTTTCTATTAAATGACGGTAGCGTCACATGCAGTCACGCAGTGGGTCAACAGGAAAACAGCATCTGCAGCAATGAAAACACAAAGAAGCCAGTGGAAGTTGCGCTTTCGCGAATCTATTGAACCAGTCTCAGGAAAGGTAAGGCCGATCGATGCAAGCACCGGGTGCTACTTTCAAATTGGCCGCACGTCTTCGCTTGCGTCCATCTGCCTCAGGAGCACGAGAGCGCTTCCACAGAGCAGCGATCACGCGATATCAGCGCCTCGACGCGCCCGACACGCTACAGACAGCACGATTGTTGAACGTTGCAGGTTTCAATGTTGTCGTTGCTGTGGGCTGTTTTGGCGTCAGGCTCGTCGGGAGCCCCGCCGTCACAAGACCACACACGTTCGCGTTACAATTGTGACGCCTCGGGCAATGGCGAGTCTTATAGTTGTAGTTGGCGGTCATCAGAGCACAGTACAGTACGGAAGCGACCAGACCGAGCGGCTTGTGTGACACCGAGTCTCTCGCATGCCGTAACCTGCGGTACTGCCTTCATGGCGAACTCGATACATATCTCGCACAACGGCCAGACGTTGATTGATGCAAGAGCGTGTAGACGTTTGAGGAGAGAACGCCGCCTTCACGGCCTGCCGGCATGATTACTGGAAGTCGCTCCGCTGCACACAGATGGACTGCTGCTCAGCTCGTGACCTTCAAGGACCATCGACACCGCCACCTTCAGCACCATTCAGCTTTGCACACTCTCGCCAGTCATGTGACTTGGCTGGGCCGTGGCCAAATCGGGAATGATCCTAGCCTGATCATATTCCAGAATGACCGCTTCAGCCATTGGCTAGGACAAATGGCATCGCGTTAATCACTTAGTGCCAGTATGATGCTGGAAGGTATGTTGCCTCTACAGGCCAACCATCACTCACATCTAGCTCATACAAAGCTGAACTCTTCAGAGTCACACGTTGAAGTACAGACTTGGACTCTAAAATATGACGCGAAAGGTTTTTCTGCATAGTATTGAACTGATTTTGACACAATATTGTGACACCACAGTAAAATGTTGAATTTCAGCCAATCAAAAGTCGAGTACTCCGCGATTTCAACTGTAGTAAATTACGCAAATTCTCAGTTTGATCGTCGTGGCGAAGATGGAAGTGCACTCTATTTTTACATACCGTATAACCGGTGTTGTATCCGACACGATGTTGTATTCGGCATCACCAAACAGCCAGTCAAACCATCCATTTTCACTACCTTGCAGACTCATGTTATATCCGACACGTCTTAAACCGTTGGCCTAAAACTGTGATAACCACTCGCTAATGTCAATGGTGAAAGGAAAGCGCCGGTGCCTCCGCGAAAATGGGGGACGACAACGAAAGCAGTACAAGCGCGCCGTCCCAACGTACGAATTTCGCCTAGACGTTGTCACCTACTTCAAAGCGACGTCAATCGCTAAGACCCTAAAGCGCTTCTACTCTGGCCTGGAGGGCACCGACCTCAGTGCTCAGGTGGCAAAGGGGCGGGTGTGTTGGGTGAAGTGAAGCTGCTCCTCCGGGGGTAGTGTCTGTGTGGGTGACCTCTGCAAAATTAACTTAATTCAGTACATTCGCTCGTCGCCTGGGCTCGGGGCCGCAAGGTCACTAGGGCAGTAGGCCAACTCGAATGTGAGATGCAACCTGCTGTACCTTATCGTCCGGAGAGACACCTGGTGATACTGACTTACAGGTGCATAACCCCTTAAAAGTGTAATGTGAGGGGTCCTAGTCTGTAACTGGGCTAACCAGTTACGCGGCGTACACGTGCGCGTGTACGAGGAAGCGTTGACTTGCTTTAACTATAGACTGAACGGTTCACCGTACAGTGCTATAATAAAGAAGGAACCGGGAGCTTTGTGTCGAAATGAGAACTGTATTAGCTGTTTAGCGCCTCGCTTGTTTGGCGCAGGGTCCTAACCTCCTAAATCTAGTGTATGCATTGTGACAGGC
>JAADXW010000606.1:0-18577 GCA_023337975.1 Phytopythium ostracodes
CCCCCCCCCCCTCCCTTGTCCGTTCTTACCTATTCTAGTAATCCGCGTCGGCCCCCGTCCGGTCCACAGTCTCCAAGTTTCCGTCCGGTCCGCATCCGCATCCGCCCGCATCCGCAAAACAAGCATGGTGGACCCCAAGCCGGCCGCGGGCCGCAAGCTCATCTCGTGGCGCGAGGTGCGCGAGCACGGACGCTACGACAACGCGTGGGTGGTGATCCACCACAAGGTGTACGACATCAGCGCTTGGGAGGGCCACCCGGGCGGCAAGGTGATGCTGTCGCAGGCGGGCGAGGACGCCACCGACTCGTTCGCCGTCTTCCATCCGACCTCGGCCTACAAGCTGCTCGAGCAGTTCTACATCGGGGACGTGGACGAGTCTACGGCGGCCACCGACTCGGAGACCGAAAGCGAGAGCGAGGGCACCCCTCACGTCGCCAAGACGGAGGAGGAGCTGCGCAAGGAGCGCGAGTTCATGGCAGCCTACCGCCGTCTGCGCGTCAAGGTCAAGGGCCTGGGCCTGTACGACGCCAGCCTGGTCTACTACGCGTGGAAGATCCTGTCGACGCTGGCCATCTGCCTGCTATCGGTCGCGATTTGCAAGTACGCGGACGGCCAGAGCAACGCGCTGATCCTGCTGGCCGCGTGCGTCATGGGCCTCTTCTGGCAGCAGTCGGGCTGGCTGGCGCACGACGTGCTTCACCACCAGGTGTGGGACAAGCACTACTACGGCAATCTTGTGGGCGTGTTCGTGGGCAACGTGTGGCAAGGCTTCAGCTGCCAGTGGTGGAAGAACAAGCACAACTTCCACCACGCCGTGCCCAACCTCGTGGGCGACGCCAAGACGGCCTTCCTGGGCGACCCGGACATCGACACCATGCCGCTGCTCGCTTGGAGCAAGCACATGGCGCGCCAGGCCTTCGACTCGCCCATCGGGCCCTTCATGATCCGCCACCAGGCTGTGCTCTACTTCCCGCTGCTGCTGCTCGCGCGCTTCAGCTGGCTGCTGCAGTCCTACCTGTACGTGTTCAAGCAGTTCGCCTTTGGCCGCTATGACCCCGTCGATTTCCCTCGCGGAGAGAAGCTCGGGCTGCTCATCCACTACGCCTGGATGCTGCTGCTGCCCGTGTACACCAACATGTCGCTCCTGCAGGCCGTCATGTTCCACGTGGCCGCGCAAATGTTCTGCGGCTTGCTGCTGGCCCTCGTCTTCTCCATCGGCCACAACGGCATGAGCGTCTACGAGCGCGAGACCAAGCCCGACTTCTGGCAGCTGCAGGTGACTACCACGCGCAACATCACTCCCGGAATCTTCATGGACTGGTTCACCGGCGGACTCAACTACCAGATTGACCACCACCTCTTCCCGCTCATGCCGCGCCACAACTTGTGCAAGGTTAACCCGCTCATCAAGTCGCTCTGCAAGGAGCACGGCGTGCATTTCCACGAGACCGACTTCTGGACGGGGCTCACCGAGGTCGTCGACCAGCTCGCCGACATCACGCACGAGTTCATCACCGAGTTCCCTGCCATGTAGGCGAGGACGGGAGTGGGGGAGTGGGGACGAGAGACGAGGGATGAGGGACGAGAGCGTGGGGATGAGGACGATTGCGGCCGGAGGGGCCACCTTTATGACGAAAAACAACTAAAAACAGGAACAAACACGCACAAAATCACAGTTGGCGATGGACCACACACACAAACGAGTTGGGCAAAATGACGTTTTTAATGATGGTTTGGTGGTTTATGGTGGGGACGGGACCGCGGTGGGGACGATTTCGTATAGCACGGGACGGCGGCTGGACGGATGAGGACGCGTCCGGCGGGGCCCGAATCCGCACCCGCAACTTGGGGATGATCCGCATTCTGCGGATGAAAGTAATCCGCATCCGCATCCGCATCCACATCCGCATCCACATCCACATCCGTCCTCATCAGCCTCCTAACCTCCTACCCGTACCGGATCTGTGGCCGGGGCGGGGGCGGAGCGGGCCTGCTGTCGACTCCGTCGTGTCCTTCCCCGTCCTCTCCGTCCACGAAGGCGAGCTGCAGCGTGAAGGTCTTGCTGTCCTTGTCCCAGTTGCTGAAGAACTGACCCTCGCGCTTGTCGACGACGGCGTTGGGCACCTTGAAGGCGACGGTCTCATACGGCTCGGCCGCGAACAGCAGGTACTGGAAGCGCTTGTCGGGCGCCTCCACTTTCTGCTCGAAGGCCGACATGAACCGGTGCCGCGGCTGCACGTTGGCCGCGATCTCCGGGTACAGTACCTGGAATACCAGCACGCGCTGCACCTGCCCGTCGTCCGCAAGCCGCTTCTGCTTGGTCACCTTGTACCCGGGCAGGCCGATACGCAGGGCGCGGGCCGCGGAGCGCGCGTCCTCGAGCGCCTTCTGCTTGGCCGCGGCCTGCGCAAAGGCCGCCGCGGACGCCGAGTTGGCCGCGTCCGCCGCTTCCTTGGCCGCACGCCGCGCCAGGTTGGTCTGGTGGCGCTTGCCCTGCGTGTGCGCCAGGTAGTTTCCCTCGTTGTTGTGCAGCGTCAGACATAGCTTGCACTCGTAGGATCCCAGGTGGTTCTTCATGAAGTACGGGTCCCGCGCTAGGTCCACCGTCTCCAGCGCGAGCTGCTTCAGCCGCTCTCGACGGTCCGCGTTCGCCTGGGACGCGGACGCCACGCCGCCCGCACCGGGCTTGGAACCCACGCGGTTCTGGAAGTCCATGGCGTTCGGATGTGTGTGCGGAGCTGCGGACGGGGGCCACGGAGGTGGGGACGAGAAAGGTGGGGATCAAGTGCGGACGAAACCGCGGATGGGATCGATAAATTACGCGCTTTGGGGTCGCGGCCGGGATTGGAGCGAAGGAAGCGATGCAGGGCCGCCGCGAAAAACCCAGAATGGTAAAAACCCACATTTAGAGGAGGAAAAACACATCGTACGTATGATAGTACGCATGCGTACTTAGTGGACATGAACCGCATCTGATCCCTTCAACACGTACATAGGCGAGATGGCTACATTCTCGCAAGTCGGGTCACGCATGACGTGGTCCCGCCCCCTGCGCTCCTTCGTCCTCCTCGTCCTCTTGACGGACGGACAGTAAATTGATCAACGGCGCGAGGCGCGGCGGCCGAGGCGGCCGAGGCGGCAGGGTGGTCCGCACCCGAGGCGGCGGCGCTTCTCGGTGTACTGTCCGGTAAGTACGAGTCATACTGTACACGTAGGTGTCCCACTGGAGGCGCTGCTGAATGATATATCACCGCCCAAACAGCACTCGCAGCGTCTGACACCGTCACTCCGCCTCCGCTGGACATTTGGGTTCACGATCTACACATCTACACAACGCATTTCTTCTCGCTCGCTGCTACCCATTTCAGAATCCTCCGATGAATCGACGGCCAGCCGCGTCTACTGTACATCCTGATAGCATGAGCGAGGCGGTGCGGAACCCTCCGGCGGCCGCGCGGGTCGTCCTCGAGCTGCTGGAGGCGCTGCGGACGCTCAGCGTGGACGGAAGTACGCTGGTGGCCGTCCGCGCGGGCGTCGACCGTCTACGCGTGCTCGCCGTCCAGCTCCTCGCGTCCGGGTGGGCCGAGGACGGCGCCGACGACAAGAACGCGGCTATAGTGATAGGGGAGCACGCGATCGCGGCGCTGGCGTCGGACGCGGTTGAGCGGGTTGACAGTTTGACGAGTGGGGACGGACGCGAGTCGGTGGAGACGGCGGTAGCTGTGTTCGCGCTCGCATTCGATCTCCACCGACGCGTCGATACCCTCGCGATTGAAGTCTTCGATGAGGGTCAAGACGATTGCGATAGCAAGAGGCGTCCCGATTGGCTAGGCGATTGGCACCGCGACTGCCGCGAGCTGTTAGACGAACGGATGCGCGGCTGGACCGACGGTAGCGACGCTGTTGACGTCGCCGCCGACCTGCCGAAGGTTCAGACGCACCGACTAAAAGACGACGAAGTGGACGTGAGAGACGCGCTTGTTGAGATTGTCGAGCAAACAGTCGACGCGCTGAGCTCATCCACGCGTCATGAGTCACTCCGGACGTGCTTAGTCGCTGCAGCAAGGTCGGTTCCGCTTCCAACGACCCGCAGTTACCGCCATCAACGTGATCGGCGTCGGCACAGCGAGCAACACGATGATCGGCGTGCGCGACTCGCCGCGCGGTCCGACCGCCTCGGCGTCATCCCGCCGCACGAGCTGGTTGACGAGCGGGGCGACAATGCGCTAGCTGCTCATCAGAGCCGACTGCGGCACGGCAAGTGGCTCGGGACGCGCGTGACGCTCATCTCAACGTCGGACGTCGCTGCAACCAGCGACGCCTTCCGCTCGCGGGTCCGCGAGCTGTTCCACCTGAACCACCCAAACGTGCTGCAGGTTCTCGGCGGATGCGAACGCGTCACTTCAGGCGACGCCGCCACATCGCGCGTGTTTGTCTGCGAACCGGTGGCGAACGGCTCGCTCGTGCAGTTCCTAGCGCAGCAAGCGCGTCAGCTTCGCTCGACCAGTGACTCTACGCTCTCTAAACGAGACGACAGCGCTAGCCTAGACGACAATGACGAAGAGGATGAGACGCCGCGATTCGTGTGGCGCGCGCTGCTGCAGGCGGCGCTGGCGCTCAAGTTCCTGCACCACCGAGGCATCGCGCGCGGCGACGTGACGTGCGCCCAGATCCTCATCGGTGCGAACGGTGCCGCGCGACTGCCTGCGTTCAACGACCTGGCACCGCGCGGTTCGTCCTGGTGGCGCGCTCCCGAGCGGCTGAACGCAACCAAGAAGGACCGCGTGACGTTCGAGTCGGATATTTTCTCCTTTGGCATGTGTGTCGTCGAGGCGGTGGCACGTTGGCAGCACCACAACGCCCAGTACGACGAGCCTGAACGGGAAGAAGACGCTGTATGTGGTCATGGTAAGATTGATTGCGCGGCTGTACTGCCTTCGAGGGAGCAAGGCGACCTGGGAATGCCGCGGCGGCCGTGCCATGGGTTCACGGACGCGCAGTGGGAGCTCGTGAGGGTCATGTGCTGCGCGGACCCGATGCAGCGCATGGAAATGGCGTCCGTCGTGCACCAGATCAAGCGGTTTCTGAGCCATGAGCACTGCGAGCACGCGACGAGCAGCGTGCTCGCTCCCCAGGCAGCACCAACAACTGGACCATACCTCATCGCCGAGTCGCTGGACGATCTCCAGTCGCTGGTGGAGCGGACGAGCTCACATGACGAAGACGGCCAAGAGATGACGAGGCACGTGCTCCACCGACTAATTGATGTGCACGCACAGCTTCAAGCCTGGGCGGCGTCTTCGATCCAGAGCAGGCGTAGGAAGCGCTCGTTGTTCCGGATCTGCGGCATGTCGTCCGATCTGGTCGAGAACTTGACGCTGGAGCAGGCGGAGACGTCGACCCAAGCGGACGATGAGCTCAGGCAGGCGATCGTCAGCTTCCGAGCGACGCTCGACAGCTTCTACACGCACGTCGAGGCCTCTTCGCGCGCCGCTAGTGCCCAGACTGACGAGGACGACGAGGACGATATGCTGATCTTGCTGTGCGCAAGTCGCACCAAAGGCGCAGAGGAGCACTACAGCTTCCACACGGCCATCGACCAGCTCTTGCGCCACCACCTGATTGCTCGTAGCAACGCCAGCGTCTCCGCCGTTCACGATTGGAAGCCCCAGTGGAACCAGCAGCGCGAGCGACAGGTGGAGCGCGCCAAGCGGCGGCTGCAGACGCTGCTGCTGCAATCTCAGCACCGCAAGGCAGGCAACGGCACGCTCATTGTGGCTGGTCGCGATGGACATGATCATGACTCATCACCTCCGTCGACGCCAACCGACTCGGACAGCCCGACGGGCATGGCGACCAGACACTCCGTCACCGTCCTGTCCGCGTCACTGGGCATGCCTGACTGGTTCACGCCACCCCACGAAGTGCTGTTTGACTCGCGCAGGTCCTTCAGCGAGGGCGCGTTCGGGTCGGCGCACCTCGGCTCGTGGCTGGACGCGCGCGTCGTTATCAAGAAGATCAAGTCGACCGCCTCTATTGGGCAACAGGATGGTCAAGAAGACGGCGAAGACGCGGTGTTCCGGCGCGAGGTCGGCATTTGGTACGCGCTGCGGCACCCGCACGTGGTCAGCCTGTTCGGCGCGTGCTATACCAGCAACGAGCGGTTCTTCGTCTGCGAGCACGCTACTCAGGGCCAGCTCTCGGACTTCTTGGCTACTATTGGGGCTCGAGAAGGGGACCCAGGCCGCGTGCTGACAGCGTGGGAGAAGCTCTTGGAAGCCGCGTTGGGACTCCGGTACCTGCATGCGCGCGGCGTGCTCCACCAAGATCTCAAGTGCGACAACATCCTCGTGGGCAGCGACGGCCGCGCCAAGCTGACGGACTTCGGGCTCAGCACCAGCATCCTCCTGAACCACCATCGTCAGCAAAGCAAGGCAGTCAAGAATGTCGGCGCGCCAAGGTGGAAGGCCCCGGAGGTGCTCGACCACAAGGCCCCAACGATGGAGTCGGACGTGTTCTCGCTCGGCATGTGCATCGTCGAGGCCGTGAGCGGCCAGTTCCCGTGGGGAACGTTGCTGCCTGACGCTGCCGTCGCCTTCCACGTCAAGAGAGGCACGCTGCCTTCGGTCAACAAGGCGCGCTTCTCGACCGGCGAGTGGGAACTCGTGCAGGAAATGTGCAGCAAGGACCCGGTGCGCCGCCTGCCGCTCGAGAACGTCGTGCAGGCGCTAGACGCGGTCGTGCGGAAGCACAAGGTGGTTAGGAAGTGGACGCAGGAGGGCGTCAGAGCATTCATAGAGGAGAAATGAACATGGGTGGGCTCTTGAAGCATTGGTGGTGCCGCTTGAAGCTGAAACGATGAGGGAAGGAGTGATCTGATTGGTTAATTAGTGCTGTTGTTTTACCAATGAGGTGGGCATAATGCGTCTTATCGCACTGGATTGGCTGAAAACGGCCGCATTTCCGGACGTTTCTGTTTGGGCGCGACGGACGATCTTTACGCGCTGCTGAATTCAAACTCTTCATTAATCAATATAGTAGTTAAGTATTGAGTATTTTATCACGATTAAAGCTCTCCAGTGTATTTCATAATCTTATAAATGCGGTATGAATGTTAAACAATCCAAAACAGTCAATCAGTATACCGACGGCGTCCTTTGGCGGAGCAGCCCCAAACAGACGCCAACGGTCGTGGCGATCCGTCCGGGGTCATCCATCACCATCAGCCAGTATATCCGCCCGGCCGTGGCCACTTCCTCTGCATCTATAGCCCTCCTCCGTGGTCCTCTCGGTATGCGCGTCGTCCTGGCGGTGGCGCTGGCGCTCGTGGCGGCGCTGGACGCGCAGGCGGCGCCCGTACGGATCGCATTGTCGCGGCGCGTCGAGGCGGACCGCCGGCCGCTGACTGTCGAGGCGCTGGCGCTGGCAACGGACGCGGCCAGCAATGCGAGCGTGGACGCGCACTCGACGCCCCGATTCCCGCGCGGCAAGCGCGTGGCGCTCAAGAACTACGGCAACGTGCAGTACATAGGCAAGATCGCGGTGGGCAACCCGCGGCAGCCCATGGACGTGGTCTTCGACACGGGCTCGAGCGACACGTGGGTGCCGGGCGTCGACTGCCAGTCCTGCGGCTCGCACAACCAGTTCGAGTACACCAAGTCCAGCACCTTCCTCGACACGCAGGAGAAGTTCTACGACTCGGTACGTGGCGTCGCTCTATCCTCAACTACTCGTGAAGGTCTCGTCGGTCGGTCGGTCCCCTCACGTCTCGCATCGCACAGTACGGGAGCGGGTCGGTGGCGGGCACGATCGTGGTGGACACGGTGAGCCTGGGCAACTTCAAGGTGGACAGCGTCAAGTTCGGCGTCATCTCGGAGGAGACGGAGAAGCTGCAGGTGTTCATCGCGGACGGCATCTTCGGGCTGGCGTTCGAGGGGCTGGCGCACATCAGCCGGCCGACGCTTTTCACGGAGTTGGCGCAGCAGAACCCCGAGATCACAAACATGTTCGCCTTCTACCTGACACCCGAGGCCTACCGCACCGGCAGCGAGCTGCACATCGGCGGCTACGACCTCTCGGTCGTGGGCAAGAACGCCTCCTTCCACTACACACCCGTGGTCAAGCTGCCCGAGTTCGACTCGTACATGTACTGGACCGTCAAGATGAACCGATTCGCGGCCGCCAACAGCTCCACCAACCTCTGCGGCGCGCCCTTCTGCTACGCCATCGTGGACACGGGCACGTCGCTCATCAGCGTGCCCGAGGGCCAGTACGCCGACGTGATCCGGCAGATCAGCGAGGGGCTCAACTGCAATGACGTCGACTGCGAGGATGTGGACATCTTGGACTTCCCGGTGCTCACCTTCGGCATGGAGCCCGACAACGTGTTCCTTCTGCAGCCGTCCGACTACGTCATGTGCTACGGCTGGGGCCAGTGCTCGATCCAGTTCCAGTCCACGGGCGACGAGTGGTGGATCCTTGGCGACGTGTTCATCAAGACGTACTACACGCTCTTCGACGCCGAGAACATGCGCGTGGGCTTCGCGTGCGAGGGCGACGTGTGCCAGGGCGGCAAGGGCGACATCTACGGCGGCGACGACGACGGCGGCGCCTTCCGCGCGTGGGAGAACGCCTTCCTCGTTGGCTCGTGCTTCGCCGCGGCCTGCATGTTCCTGTTCGTGTTCTTCATGAACCAGCAGGACGAGTCCGGCGACGGCCTCGACGACTCGTTCCTCGGCGCGATCGTCGACAGCAACGGCGCGCCGAGTAGCGTCAAGAGCGGCAACGGGTTCCACTCCAACGACCCGAAGATGCCGCTGCTGCACGGCGGGACCGCCAGTGACGGCGACATCAACGAGTACCCGTACTCGACGGCGTACCGAGTGACGGCCGAAGCCCCAGCGCCGCGGGTCACCTCGTACGAAGAAGCGCGACGCACCAACGCGGCCCTGCCCTCGCCGCGGCGGACAGGATACCCGGGGGCGGACGGACTGGCCGACGACGGCTCAGCCATGGTTTAGTTATTGGCTTGGTCGCCGCTGCTATAATAGTTACCGAAGGGAGGAGGAATGCGCACGAATGTAGCCATAATCAGTTGAAGATGCAATTCCGTAAATATACGGAGTAGAGAGCTGATCTCTGTGAATACTTGGAAGGTAGTTATGAACCCATGTTGCTGCATTGCAGTTAAGTATGGGACTGCACGATGGTTATGTTTGCTTTGGGCCGCCGTAATCGGAGGGTTGTGAGGATAGGGTTGCTTCATTCAGTCGCACAGCTGACCGAACCAGTCAGCGAGCGTATCAAAAATGGAAGATTTATGTCTACTGCCACCGACCAGCGTGCGCTTAGATCCAGTGCACACGCCAATACTGTGCAGCTATCAAATATGTTCGTGGAATAGGATATGACAGGCTAATTTTCAACGTATAAAAGCGCAGAACGCTGAGGTTCCGGATGCGACAGATGGCGCTGATATCAAATTTCACGGTCGCCAGCTGGAATTTTTTGTGGTGGGTGTTGCAGAGTGAACGTCACTTGCGGCTGTTCGACGGCGACCCCCCTCTCCCTCCCTCCCCACTGGCGTTAGACACGCCGCCTACCCCAAGCTTACTGCTTTAGATGAGTATTCCGTGTGGGCGTACTGGTTTTACATCGATTGCTCAAACAAGTTGCTGTTGCGACGCCTGGTCTCATCGAACACAAGTCAGTTCTGTGAGCGGAGTGTCGCGTTCCACTTTTCGCACTTTACCGAAGCGCCTCCCTCCCCCTTCCTCCTTCCAAGCAGTCGCGTGCCTTCTCCCCGTGTAAAGCGCCCCATAGAAAAAGGGCGACACGAGCAGAGCAAGGAAGGAAGCGGGAGGAAGAAGCGAGCCCCCAACTCACGTCGAGGAGCGCGGCGAGGAAGTAGAGAACTGCGCCGAACGACGTCGATCGACCGCGGACGACAAGTCGACTGCGAGTATCAGCGGCCGCTCCCACCAGTCTCCGGTCGGAAAGAGAGGCGGTCCGTCGTAGTTGCCGCTCCGTCCTTTTCCGTCGAGATAAGAAGACAGGGCGCTTTCTCTCTGCGAATAAGAATGATGCGACCACGCTTGGCCCTCGCGCTGCTAGTGGCGGCGGCGTCGGCGCGCGGCGTGCGCGCAGACTCTGGCTCGCTGCCGACATGGCTGGCGTACGTGACGGGCGGGCTGCTGGTGATCATCATCGTCTACTACTGCTGCCGGCGCGCGCGCTTCGACGAGAACCTGCAGCAGCCGCTGCTGGGCGGCCAGTACACGGAGGACGGGCAGCCCATGACGCGCCAGGACGTGCAGGACTCATCGGACGAGGTCAACAGCCAGTGGAAGTGCGAGGTGTGCGACTTCCACAACAAGGAGTCGTCCAAGACGTGCGTGCTCTGCGGCACGGAGCGGGGCTTCTCGCTCGGCCTGGCCTCACCCGCCAACAAGGACACCGGCAGCCGCCAGAACAGCCAGGTGGCCGTCGGCCGCGACCTGGCCAAGGAGCGGTCCTTCAACCGCACGCGGTCGTTCGCCATCCGCCGACTCAACATGCTCAACGCGCGCCAACGCGGCGCCCGCAACCGCCAAGACTGGATCCGCAAGGTCGGGATGGACGGCAAGCGTTACTGGGCGCGACGCGAACTGCCGTACCCGCTCGGCAACGCCAAACCCGAGCCCAAGGCCGACTCGTCGAGTGAGCAGGCCGCCGACGCCAGCAACACGACCAATAACAACCAGGTGCGCATCGACATCCCCGCGTCGGACGCCGACATGATCTCGCCCAAGGGCGCGGGCGCGACGATGACCGTGACCGCGACCACCACCGACCCGGATAAGGAGCTCGTGCACCAGCAGTCGCTGGCGTTCGTCTCGCAGCTCGCGCAGACACCGCGCCACCCGGAAGGCCGCATGACGTTCAAAGAGTACCGTGAAGTGGACGCCCGCGTGGCGTCGCGCGGCTACGAGATCTCGGAGCAGGACCTGGAGATTCTGGAGCAGGTGGCGGCGCTGCCGTTCAAGGACAAGTACGCCTGGTTCCTCGAGCAGACGTCGGCGCTGATCAAGCCCTGGGAGGACGGACACTTGAAGATGCGCGTGCACCGCGAGAACATCCTGGTTGAGTCGATGGAGCAGCTTCTTGGCGTTCAGATGGAGCACATCCACATGCCGCTGCGTATCGAGTTTATCGGCGAGGTCGCGATCGACGCCGGTGGACTGGAGCGCGAGTGGTTCGCGCTCGTGACGGAGCGACTGTTTGACGAGACCATTGGCCTGTTCCAGTGCGCGCACGTCGACTCGCTCGCCTATGTGATCAACCCGAACTCGGTCGAGGCCTCGGCCGACCACCTGCTCTACTTCCGCGGCGCTGGCCGTCTCTTGGGCCGCGCGCTGCTCGAAGGTCAGCTCATGAAGGCGCACTTGGCGTTGCCGGTGCTCAAGCACTTGCTCGGCGTCCCGATTTCATTCAGCGACCTAGAGTTTTACGATCAGGAGGTGTACAACTCGCTCAAGTGGATCAAGGAGAACGACGGCGTCGACGCCCTTGGGCTGGACTTCAGCGTGACCAACCGCAAGCTGAGCGGCGAGGTGGAGGTCATTGACCTCAAGGAGAACGGACGCAACATTGAGCTGACGGACGAGAACAAGCACGAGTACATCTACCTGCGGCTGCGCTACATCATGCTGGATTCGTTCGCGGAGCAACTGCAGCACCTGATGGCCGGCGTGTTCGAGGTGATCCCGCAGGAGCTGATCCTGGTCTTTGACTACCAAGAGCTGGAGCTCGTGCTCTGCGGTGTGCCGGCGATCGACGTGGACGACTGGAAGGCGCACACGCAGGTATCGGACGAGCTGCCGGAGGAAGTGCTAGAGTGGTTCTGGGAGATCGTCGAGGCGTTTAGCGACGAGGAGCGCGCACGTCTGCTCCAGTTTACGACGGGCTCGTCGCGCGTGCCCGTGCAGGGCTTCAAGGCGCTCACGAGTTACGATGGGCGCATCTGCCACTTCACGCTCAAGGCTGTGCCGTACCCGGAGAACGCATACCCGCGTGCGCACACGTGCTTCAACCGCATCGACCTGCCAGTGTACAAAACGAAGAAGGAGCTCGAGGACGTGCTCTCTCTTGTCATAAATATGGAGGTGACGGGCTTCACGGACGAGTAAATTGTTATTCCTGTATATTCGGCGCGGGCGTCGGCGCGGTGGGCGGCCTCCTCCCTCTTCAAGACACCAAGACGCGTCCAAGCCGTCCAAGCTCCAAGTCGAGGCGAAGCGTCATCCAGCAACAAGCCAAGCAGCGAGCGACCGAGTGAAGCGTTTTCGTGTGGCGTCTGCAGTCTTTGGAGTCGAGCGGGTTGGTGGCGAGTGATGAGACGAAGTTGACGACGGTGGAAGGCAGCAGCGATCGAGTTTGGCGGTAGCGTGGCGGAGCGACGGATGGCAGCGCCAGCGCCTCTGTTCGTGGCGAGGTGACGCGACTGGGAGGCTCTGATGGTCTTGGCAAGGCGGTGACGACTGAGACGAAGGCGATGGATGGGGACGCGGACATGGAGGTGGCGGAGGAGCGACCGCCCCTACCGCCCGGCATTGGATTTGAACGAAAGAAAAACAGCCAAAACAGGAAATAAACACGTTATTTGACTTTGACTTGGGTAAACATGCGAGTTATGGTGGATTGAGTAAAATTCGTCAAATTTCTATTTCTAAGTGTAAACGGGGAGTCGTCGAATCGGCTCGGCTCGAGCCGGCTCGGCTTCAAGTATACACACGCACATGTACGTATACCTCTGCGTAATCCGTATAGAGCGCTCTAATCGAGAGGGTAACCGTACTCTCATGACAGGCGACCGCGAGGGGGAAAAAAAACGAGAACAAACAACAACAACCATCGCCCACTTCAAAGCACACGGCCGAGAACGTAATCCCGCAGCGCGCGCGGGGAGGCCGAACACTAGACGCAGAAGCTCAAGCAGCGAGCGACCGGAAGCGCGACAAACAGCAGCATGGCAAGCTACAAGCCGACCGTTGTCATCGACAATGGCACCGGGTACGTCGTCGTGCGTGCGTACCCCTCGCGGCGTAACCTTCTTATCCTCTGGATCCGATTATTCAACGCATTCTTCTTCTTTCTCCTCCATGCGCGTAACCCCACCGCAACACTAACGCTCGTGTATCGCGTAACCTTCCGACGCTAGCTACACCAAGATGGGGTACGCCGGCAACGCCGAGCCGAGCTACATCATCCCGTCGACGATCGCGGTGGGCGGCGCCGACTCGGGTGCGACCGTGCGCAGCCGCCAGGGTATCGACGACCTGGACTTTTACATCGGCAACGAGGTAGGTGTCGTACGGCGTGACCATGGTAGTGTTTGATGCTGAAAAGAAGATAGAGTAATCTCATGGCGTACCCCCACTGTAACCCTCAGGCGCTGGAGCACGCGTCGACGCACCAGGTCAACTACCCGATCTCGCAGGGCATCATCCAGAACTGGGACAACATGGAGAAGCTGTGGCAACGCTGCCTGTTCCAGCACATGCGCTGCGAACCGGAGGAGCACTACGTGCTGCTGACGGAGCCGCCGCTAAACCCGCCCGAGAACCGCGAGGCCACGGCCGAGATCATGTTCGAGACGTTCAACGTGCCGGGGCTGTACATCGCCGTGCAGGCCGTGCTGGCGCTGTATGCGTCGTGGCCCAAGATCAAGGACCCGAGCCAGCGCTCGCTCACGGGGACCGTCATTGACTCGGGGGACGGCGTGACCCACGTCATCCCCGTGGCGGATGGCTACGTGATCGGCAGCTGCATCCGCCACATCCCGCTGGCCGGCCGGGACGTGACGCACTTTATCCAGAAGATGCTGCGCGACCGCGGCGAGCCCGTGCCGCCCGAGGAGTCGCTCGAGGTGGCCAAGCGCGTCAAGGAGATGCACTCGTACGTGTGCTCGGACGTGGCCAAGGAGTTCCGCAAGTTCGACGCCAAGCCCGACAAGTGCTTCGTCACGTACGCAGACAAGCACCCGCGCACCAAGCAGCCGTGGCAGATCGACGTGGGCTACGAGCGCTTCCTGGCGCCCGAGATCTTCTTCAACCCGGAGATCTTCTCGACGGACTTCACCACGCCCCTGCCCTCCGTCGTGGACCAGGCCATCCTCAAGTGCCCCATCGACACACGGCGCGGGCTGTACAAGAACATCGTGCTGTCGGGCGGCAGCACCATGTTTAAGGACTTCGGCCGCCGCCTGCAGCGCGACATCAAGCGCCTCGTGGACGACCGCCAGGCCGAGAACCTCGCGCGCCACTCGAAGTTCGCGCAGGCCAAGGCCGAGCAGCTCGACGTGAACGTCATCTCGCACCGCATGCAGCGCTTCGCCGTCTGGTTCGGCGGCAGCATGGTCGCCTCCACGCCCGACTTCTACCGCGTCTGCCACACCAAGGCGCAGTACGAGGAGGAGGGCCCACGCATCGCGCGGCACAACCCCGTCTTCAACGCCACGCTCTAACGGTGTGCAAGAGGCTGTGACGAGAAGACGAAGGCGACGAACAGATCGGTCAGGAAGTGTTGGAGGCCGATGTGGAGGGACCAAGTAGAAGCACGAATCAACCCAACCAACCACGTGATGCGAGTGCTTTGCAGCTCGACTTGAAAATCGCTGCCGTTCATTCCATTGGATGTTATCTCACTAACCAGTCTCACAGTCCTTGTCACTACAGAATACAGCCAAGGTGACGATATCTACGCGAGAAATGCGACACAGACGCAGATGATGCCGGCAACGATGCCAATGGTGAGACTGCTGGCGCTGTCCGCGTCGGCGTCCTTGCTGCCTCCAAGGTCCGCGTTCGTGTACATGATGATGCTGAGCTCGTTGGTGCTACTGTGGCACTCGCTGGCCAAGATCTGCTTCTCGGTGGAGGCGAACGTCTCGAACGGCTCGTTGCTGCAGTCCGTCATGTTGAAGAAATGCGTCGTCGCGGTCCCGTCCGTGCTGATGACCGTCTTACGCGCAACCATAATGGCCTCCTTGGTCTCCCCGTCCGTCATGATCTGCGCGTGGCACAGTCCGTCGGCCACGTAGGCGTTGGTCGTGTAGTACTCGGAGCAGTTGGACGACTCGAAGAAGTCGATGCGGAGGTACGTTTCGCTCCCGAAGAGCTGGTCCAGGTGCGACGGCAGGTCCGTCACGCACCGACCGATGGTGTCCACCTGTGGGATGTCGTCCTCGGCGCTCGAGCTACCGAAGTGGTCGGCAACGGCACAGTCTGCCACGTCCACGTAGGGTGAACAGTCAGTGTCTGCCAGCACCATGACCGGCGTCCCTGTGCAGTTGGACGCCTCGTAGGCGACGGAGATGGCCCAGATGTCGGCGCTGCCGCTGCTCGTCGTCGCTGCGAACGACACGGAGACGTCCCCCGAGCCGACCGAGGTCGACTGTTTCTGCCAGACCCAGGGTTGACCAGCAGCAGCGGCGGTGATGATGGGGGCGGAGTCGGCGCCCAGCGAACGGGAAGCGACCAGAGCGGCGACAGCAGTCAGAGAGGCAGCGCGCAAGGTCGACAGCGGCATCTTGAGTCGGCAGAGGCAGTCGGTGAGTCCGTGGAGGCTTCAGGATGAGAGTGAGGGTTTGACTCGGAGAATCGAAGAGTGACCAACGGAGACAGACGCTATGGTCGCCGCCAGCGTTGTGGATGCGTCGCGGGAAGGCTGCTTCAACACTATGCATCGCCTCCTTCCAATGCATCCACAACAGCGCCCCAACAGCGAAAAACAGTGTTGTGGGTACCGTATTCCATGAGATCTCTGCAACCACGTATTTGTTGCAACCGGAAATAAAAAATATCAATACAGTCGTTCTCCCCAAACTGTCAGGGGGCGAGACTCATGCCAAACGACAGGCTGATCAATCTTGGCGACGAAGAGACAAAATTGATGATGTACTGAAATTAAACCAGATAACACCAATCGCCACTTCATTAATTCGAAAGTTCGGAGATTGCTATCAGATTGCACGGATTGAGGAGACTTGCTATTTTGCTCCGATCCGACACAATACCAGAATGAAACCAGCAATTTTCAATCGACCCAACCGACACACTATTCCATGCCTGCTTGCACCACCGTAGACCTTGGTATAGACTCACCTTTTCCACTGTCACCGGACATGTCCCTTCCAGGAACATCACGGATTTGGCGTACTCCTTGAAAGAGCTTCCGCTTCGCGCACTGGATGATCCCTTGGTCAAGCGGCTGCAGGACGCTCGTCGTGTTCTTTGGTAGGAGCTCGAGGTGGACATTCGAGAGCTCAGTCGTTGGGCGTTGAGAGCACGTGCGAGCTCACACTGTCGACCAGGAGAAGTATCTTTCGCTCCTCTTCCTTCATGCGCTCGTTCATCTCGCCGAGCCACTCCGTGAAGATGGCCAAGTTGATCCATGCTTTCCGGCTGTGCGTGTACTTGATGCCGAGCTCGGCCTTGACGTCGTGGCCCTTCAGGTCCCGCGGGCACTTGGCGGTCCCGATGATCATCGGGGGCAGCTTGTCGCTACCGTCAGCATTCGTGGCGAGTCAGAGCGTCACCAAGTTCTTGAAGCTCTTGCGTCCAGCGCGTTTCTTCCTGCGCACCAGCGTTGCCTCCGGCTCCGCCCGATAGTACAGGGCGGTTTCATCCATGTTATAGATGTTGCTCAGTGCGTACTGGTCGGTGAGCTTGAGCATCGCCTGCCAGCCAGCACGCACACTCTCAGCGCTCATGGAAGCGGCATCGCCGTGCAACGGGCGGAGCTTGATCCCCTGGCGCTTCTGGAACTTGCACAGCCAGCTAAGCGAAAAGCGCGGCCGCCGCTCGACGGGGATGCTCATCTCGTCGGCGACATGACGAGGAAGATGGATGGTCACCTGACCCGTGATCAAGTCCATCTGCTCCTCCATCGCGTCGAACGCCGCCAGCAGGCGCTCGTCAAGCGCGTAGAACGCCGCCGATTTCTTCTTCTTGGCCTGTAGCTGCGTCTCGGGGGTGGCCTCGAGCTCGTCGTGGCTGGCCAGGATCCGGTAGATGGTGCGCTCGGACGCAGAGGCGGTGCCGAGCTTGAAGGCCTCTTTGACCCAGGCCGCCAGCTGGGGCACGGTGAGACTATCGGCTCGAGCGGCGCGACAAAGCTGCAGCTTTTGGTCGCGTGTGAGGCTGACGAGCTTCGTGGCTGCTGGTGGCTTAGTGGTGGTGGGTGGTCGTGTGCGTGCCATGGCAGTGATTGAAGAATGACCACAAGTTTGACATGAGCATCGCCAGCGATTGCATTCACCTTCTTCCTCTTAACTCACATTTTTAAGCGCTTTACACGCTTGTGCTTGCGCACACCGTTGCATGTTGTGAAAACACTGATTGCATGAAGATTCACAAGGCCATCATTTAACAAAAACTATTAAGTGCTGCCCGCGAACATATCTTCGACGCATCTCCGTTGAGTATGCCGTATGGTAGGTTATTGAAGGCCGACGGCTGACAGTTTTGGGAGAACGACTGTACAACAAAATAAATGGGGTGACACCCCTTCCCACGACAAACTTCTGTCCATTGATGCCGTTTTATGTAAATCTATAAATTCTTCAGCTTACCGCCCGGCATACTTAGGCTTATATGTAAATTCTATGGGCTGACTGTTTCTCTTTTTCATAACCAGGCCAATTGCTCTGTAACAAATGACGCTGCGACGAACAAAATGATGCTTATCAACCTTTTACTGTTTTGCGAGATAGGCACATCATCGCAAAGATTAGCGTCTCTGTTTCATTTTGGTATGCCTGTTGGCCCACAATTCAAAGTTCCCGCCAAGTTCTTGGCTCTCAAAATAAACATCACTCTAAAAACTCAAAATGCTGACTACTGTTTTGGGTGATATATGGTGTATTTTGAGCGCTAAATCGATTGAGCCAATAGCCACTATCTAATTCACTCTCCTTCTAGTCGACAAACGACTTTTCCGTCTAAGATTTGTATACGATGTAGCCCAAAACAAATCAGAAAAAGGGTATTCTTGACATGTCACTTAAGTACGAAAGTCAGTCATCAAACGTCAGAGGTGGTTTTCTCGAAAACAATAAAAGGTTGATTAGCATCATTTTGTTCGCCGCAGTCTCAAATAGAAAACTTGTTTTCAGTGAACGGAATACACCCTCAGTAATAAACCAATACTGATCCATATCCAGATAACCAGCATACTGCACTCAAGTATTTGATGCTTTCTCGTCCTAGTACTGTTCTTGTGTGACGTTTTAGTATTAAATAGGCTGTTTGTGTGAGAGGCAGCTTGAGGTATAAACCGAAGCACTTTATGCGCAGCACTACTGCTGTCCTATTTTCACTGTGGTATGAATAAATCTCTTGGCTGCTTTATGTACTCTCACACAAATGCAAAACCGCATACTGTACTCAAGTATATTTTTATCTTCCGCTGTACTTGTGTATTGCATATAATTTTTCGCACATTTCTGACACATAACCAAGGCTGACATCCTGGTTTTGCCCATTTCGTCCAGAGACGATGGAGTTTGTATGCTGGGAATTGATCAGGATCGGTACCA
>JAADXW010000607.1:0-18545 GCA_023337975.1 Phytopythium ostracodes
AAAGACTCGAGCTTTGCCAACAAGTGATCATCATCGTCGCAAAGAGGGCGCGGCTGCGAGTCCTTCATCTCCTCCTCGACTCGCCACTGGCAAATCGCCGCACTGCCTCGGCTGCTTGTGATCACGTACGAGTCCCGCAGCGCGAAGTCACTGAGACAAGCCGGTGTCAAGTCTGAGGCAAACACATCGGCGCCTCCCACACTGTCGTAGGCGCTTTCGCTCACGATATGCGCACATTGCACCATCTTCGCGAGAACACCCGGCGTCCGCGTTGGACACGGGAAGCTGGTTATGCCAATATCGCCCGAGTCGGAGAACGCGAGTAGCGCCAGCTTCTTGTTATGACTCGCGACAAGCTGATACGGGCCACGGCTCGCGTCACTGTTGTCAGACCGGTTGTTCCCCTGACAACTGACCTGGCATCTGTATGTGTGCCACTGCGCCGTTCGGACAAAAGCCGTGGAGGCTGACAGCAGCGTGCATGCTCGCCGCCGAAGATCCCAATACATCACCAGACCGTTGCCGTGCTCGCTTCTCAGCAGGTTCCCATCCGCGTTGAAATCCAGCGATGTGATCGACTTGGAGGCGGACATCATGTCCTCGTCATGATGTTCCGGTTTCAGCAACGCGAATCGGGACAACCGAAGCGATCTGCGCTGCAATTTACCGCTGTCCCCACCAGAAACCGCGACCTCGACGCGGTAAACATAGACCAGGCCATTCGACCGGCCCACAGCGATGGTCTGGTCGTCCGGAGCGAAGCGGACCGCGGTCGCCACTGCTGAAGTGTTCTTCATGGTCGTCAACGGTGCCAGCGTCATGTTGCGGACGCTGCAGAGCATCAGCGATCCCTCGTGGCCACCCACTAGGAGCAGGTCGCAGCCGTTGCTGAAGGCAAGCGAGACCGGCGAAAACGTCGTGAGGCGGAGTTGAGATATGCAGAGGCGACGTCGAAGGCACCAGAGCTTGATGCACTTTGCGCTCGCGCTGTACGAAGCAAAGCAAGTACCCAAATGGGCCGTGGCGGTCCCAGATAGACAGCTCCTCGTATGTCCGGACGCGACGACGCGACTTACGTGTCCTGCTGTGCTCATTGCTGCTGTGGATGCTTCGTCGGTGAACTCGATGATGTTTCCCAAGCGAGTGGCAACGAGGAAGCGGTGCCGCCGAGGATCGTACGCTAGACTGCTTACCCGAAAGTCTTCGTTTTGGAGCACGACTGCCGCCTCTCGATCTCTTGGAGACTGCATATTGACACCACCAGAGGCAAAGAAGGTGTGGAGGTCGATGGGGCTGCCGATCGGCTTCAAGGTCGAGTCCCACTGCTTGATTTGTCCATCTTTGCCCGCCGTGAAGAGCACCATGGAGCGATACGACAGCATGGCCGTCGTGACACTCTGTCGCGGCTCATGCGCCTGGACAACCTGCGTCAGCTTTCGCCGCTGGAACCGCAGCAGCTCACCTCGCGCAGTGCCGACGATCACGTCTTGGACGCCGTAGTACGCAACGCTCAGACAGTTTGGTATCGAGTGTAGAAGTAGTGGCGATGCCCGCCGCTCCTGCTCACTTGCCGGAAGAAGTTGAGGCTGCTTCTGCTTGAAGAACCGCCCGTCAACCTGATGGAACACCACGAAGTGGGTGCCGCACACGACGACCTCGTCCCCGTCCTCACTCAGCGCCACAGCAAGTGGCCGCCGCCTGTTTTTAGTGAGCGCACTGGCGCCGGTACCAAGTGCGCGCCCAGACGCGACGACACTCTCTTGCTGCCAGTTCCAGAGTGCCATGGACGCTTTGACATCGCTGCCGATGGATGCGAGCAGCATATCAGTGTGGCGACGGGTCTTCTTGCTCAGGTGATTACTGGGCAGCGCAGAAGACGCGCCTGATCCGATGGGCTGAGCGTGCGCGTTATGGATCGCTGATGTCGCGGCCGACTTTGGAGCCGGAAAAGCCACGTGCGAGATGCCTTGCTCATGGAAGTTACGCAGGATGGCGAGGCACTGCATCGTGTTCCCGTTCCACACGTGGATCTCTGCGCCTACTTTGCTGCTGTTAGAGGAAGACACGGCGCCGTTCCCGTCGGCCGTTGCGACGATCTCTCCGCTCTCGTTCACATTCAGGCACTGGATAAAGCGTTTGTGGCGGCGGTAGTATCGCTGCTCGTGGCGAGCAGACGAGTAGATCACGGCGTAGTTGGCCACCGTGTACACGGCCTCTCCGGAGCTGAGGAAGCAGCAGTTGTTGCGGCTCCGGGGCCCATTCGTGCCGTACACCCAGTCCAGCTCGAGGTTGACGGGAGGCGGCATCGAACTGAAATGGTCTTCGTTATTGGACACTTCTGGCTCAACTCGAGTGGTCACTCGAGAATGGATAGTGGGAGGCGTCTGGTCCAGCGAAGCAGCGTTCTTTAAGGCTGGTACCAACAACGCATTGTAGGCTTCCTCTTCGAGATCGGAGTCTTCGTCGCTGCCGTCGGGAGGCGACAGCTCCTCTTCGAACCCCGTCGCCTTCTCGGCCACCAGTCGGAACTGCTCGACCTGCAGCATGAAGGACCGGTTGCTTCGCGCCCACGCGACAAACTCGTCGTAGCCCAGCGTGTCGCTCCCGTCCTTGTCGTACCGACGGAAGGCGCTATCCGCGAGCTCCAGACACGCCAGCATAACATCAAGAGGAGACGAACTGCTGCTGCTGCTGGTTTCATTGCTCGGTGACGTCGCGCTTTGGTTGGTCAGCAGCCCCATCCCGATCCACACCGACTTCATTAGCAGTGCCTGGCCACACAGTTTGGACATTCATGAAGGTGATCCACCAAAGTATCGTCGGTGTTTGCAAGCGAACGCTTACGAGTTCGGTGGTGGAGAGCGACCCATTGTCGTTGAAGTCAAACAGCTCGAACGCGACTGCAGAGAGCAGCACAGAGAGAGCCACAAGATTATTCGGGTGCCTGGAAGCCTGATTCAGGCACTAGATCAAGACCGGACGGAGGTGCTAGCGGTGAACGTACACTGTGCTTTCTCTTCGAAGGTCGCGCGGCACACGCAGACGAGCGCGGCGAGCAGCTCCAGGCCGTCGATGCGGCCGTCGCGATTGGTGTCGAGCGCGTCAAAGACCTCCTTGGAGCCCACGGCCTCGGGCGCCTTGAGCAGCAGTAAGTCGTCGAATTGGCTCGCAGTCACGGCCAGCCCGAACGTCTTCTGGAAGCGCCCGTGAAGCTGTTGGACGTCGGGTAGAGTCCCTGTGGCAGGAATAGGCATGGCAAACGCTTGATTAGCGTTTAACATCGCTGAGTAACGACGACACGGACGAGGAGCGTACAGCGCGCGAACTCTTTGGCTTCGCGCCGGAGCTCGATCTCGGCGTCGATCCAGCGCAGCGCCGGCGCGTTCACGGCACCCATGGGCTCTCTGTTCTTTCTGGAGAGATCTTTCGGCGGCTTAAGCGATCTACCTACTATTCGTTGGGCCGGCCGCTCAGTGCTCGTCGGATCTTGAAACGTCGCGACGATTGAAGATCTGACCGGCACAGGAGATCCTAAGCACGTTCTTTCACTTTCCTGCCGCGGCACCTCGTCGTACGCGATCGCCCATGAAATATAGACGTCTGCTGTCACTTGTAAGACAGCAGCGAGGTCGACAAGAGGGCAGCGGCATCAGGTCATCACCCGTGATGGATCGTGCGGTTCTCGTTGCAGTGAATCCGACTGACACGCGACTGAATTGAGGCGACAGTCTCCTACGATGTTGATCTCCCATGCATCTCTCTCTCTCTCTCTCTCTCTCTCTCTCCTTGTGCCCGGACATCTCAACTTATCGGAGCCTGCGCATCCTTTTGGGCACTTTAGATGCCCAGAAAAGTAGCGCCTGTTTGCATGCGCGAGTCTGCCGCGACGCGCCCTCTCCATGCGTCCACGAGAGTCCATGGTGATCATCTACCGAAGGCGTCCATTGTCTTTGTCCGCGGCCAACCCAGGTCTGGCGCCACGGCGACGCCTCTAAGTCGAGCAAACCAGCAATGAGGCAAGTGCCGCGCTGGACGGCGCTCGACTTCCCGCGCCAGTCAACCGCTCACCTCTCACGTTCTTTCTGTAATTAGACTGGCGACTCATCGTCGACACTTTTGGAGATGGAGGAACTCACAGGTGACCGGACCGACGAGGGAGATGCACAGCGCATTGGCCACCTTGGAGCGTTCGATAGCATCGTCGGCCTGTCGTCGGCCTGTCGTCGGCCTGTCGTCGGCCGGCCTTACCGTAGTGAGTACGTCCATCGCCGTGTCGATTGAGTGCCAAGTGAGAAGGAGGTGCCGAGCCAGCGCCGCCGTCGATCGATCGAACGTGCTCGCCACTTTCTCGCTCTAAAAATGCGTTCTTGGAAGAAACCCGACTCGTCGGCAGGCCGTTGAAGCAAAGAAGGAAGAAGGAACGCGCCGCCGTTGGGAGGAAACAGAAACCAGTGGCAATGGGATGAAGGAAGAGGGAAGGAGAGGGATGTCGAGGCGAGCGGCCCAGTCAGACCCCTCGACAACGCTACGCACTGCCGCTTTTGCAACGGCCCGCGTGCGCACCCGCCCGTCATCGCATTCCAAACTATTTCCATCCCCCCACCACGCGCCTTTGAGGCATTCCAACTAACACGACAGAACTGGGGCGTTTTCTTGCCGCGCGCTTTTCCACCGCCTTCCATTCCATTCGCGGCACCGATCTACCGCCGCGTTTGCCCCCGCATTAGGTCGCCCCGATCATCGTCCAGCCGACGACTGGGGACCCAGGACTCGGTCTCCTGATACCGTCACGTCCGACCGGAGGCCGAACTTCACGCAACACGACGCGACGTCACGAGCGACTCGACCGCCACGATGGACGCGCTGTACCTGGCGTGGCAGCTCACGGCGCTGGGCTCGTCACTGCTGGCGGGCGGCGGTATGTGCTACTTCTTCTACAAGTACCCGCGCGCGCGCGTGCACCCGGGGCCGGTGCTCATGTGCATCCTTGTGAGTCTGACGATCACCAACGCATCTCGCGTGGCACTGCTCACGCTGGAAGGCCCCCACGACGACGCCCACACGCAGGGGACGCGGCCGGGAACGCTGAGCGACATTGCCAACCACGAGCTGTCGGGCAGCGTGTCAGAGCCCATGCGCACGTACATCCCCTTCTTCTTCTGGTGCACCTTCTTCTTCTACACGTCAGCGACGCTGTGGTACCTCATGTTGGCGCTTGACCTCATCTTCTCGCTGTCGAACCCGTTCCTGCCGTTCAACGCCGACAATGTCAAGCATCATATCTACGCGTGGCCGGCGTCGCTGATCTGGTGCGCCATCTTCCGCTACGTGTTTGAGAACGCGCCCGGCGAGCGGTCGGTCCACGTGCTGCTCTACTACAATCTGCCTACGTACGCGGTGCTACTGTACATCACGGGCACGCTCATGGTGGCGTGGCGCCGCTCTCGTCGACTTGAGACCCACGCGCACGAGACCACGAGGATGATGGCGAAACTCATCTTGCCGTACCTCGCGCTGTTCGCCATGGGCACCACCGTCACGATCATTTTGTACATCGCCGAGGTCGCCATGGGCACGCAGACAGCCACCTCCAGCGCGTTGGACCAGCTCGCGCTCGTCATCGAGATGCTCGGCGTGTTCGTGCTCTTCTGCCGCGACGCCGGCATGTTCAGCGCTATGCACAGCTCCAGCGCTAGTAGGAGCAGCGTCATCAACCAGAACATGCAGCGAACCAGTGCGTTCAACACCCAGCAGCTGCAGCAGATCCAGCTACAGACGACACCCACGCCCGCGACGATCTCGGGCGAGTCCTCCGGCAAGATCGACGTGCCCAACAAGCTGCGGATGGACGTGATGAAGTACATGTCTATGGGCATCCAGGAGTCGATCCGCCAGGCGCGCATCGCAGAGAACAACTGCTCCCAAAGCATCAACCGGCCGACGTCCTTGACGGACCCGAGCGGCTTCCGCAACACGGACGTCGCGGGGGACATCCAGTTCGACGACTACAACCAGGTCAAGTCGTTCGGCGTGCTCGTGTTCGGGCAGAAGAACCACAACAGCGTGCTGTCCTTCCGCGACTGCGCACCCAAGGTGTTCGCGAGTATCCGCGACCACTTCCACATCGACTCGGAGTTCTACCTCGAGTCCTTCGACCCGGCCAAGATCCTCAGCGAGCACGGCTCCGAGGGCAAGAGCGGCAACATCTTCTACTTCACATGTGAGTCACGGGGCGTCTCTCGGTTTGACTTGAACTATACCCCAATACTAACTCTGATGATTCGTATGCTGCAGCCAACAAACAGTTCATGGTCAAGAGCGTGCCCAAGGAGGAGTTCGACACGCTGCGAGCCATCTTGTGAGTCTCCGATGGTGTTTTCTCTCATTGTGTCACGTCCAAAGGCTCCATACTGACGCTGATCGTATCTATGCAGGCCGCACTACCACCGCTACCTGCTGTCCAACCCACAGACGATGCTCTGCCGGTACTACGGCTGCCACTCCATCTCGTTGCCGATCGGGACGCGCCGTATGTATTTTGTCGTAATGCAGAACCTGTTCAACGAGGGCCCAGTGGACCAGCGCTTCGACCTCAAGGGCAACAGAGACCGACGGCAGGCCATCACGACGAGCCAGGTGAAGAACCTGATTCAGAAGACGCGCGACCAGCAGCCCATCAGCCAGCTCATGCTCGACATCGACTTCCGGAAGCTTAGCGTTGGCATCTCGCTATCCTACCCAAGCGCGACGCTGGTGCAAGGCCAGCTCTGCGACGACATTGTGTTCCTCGCGAGCCGCGGCATCATCGACTACAGCATCCTGCTCGGTGTAGCATACCTGAAAAGCGATGAGCGGTTCCCGTCGATGGCTGCGCAGAGCCAAGGGATCTACTCGAACGACCTGGACAAGATGTACTACGTCGGCATCGTGGACATGCTGCAGCGGTACAACTGGCGGTGGACCGTGCAGCGCTGGCTGCTGGGCATGCTGCTGTGCAAGGACACGCACGACGTGAGCGCCGTGCCGCCCGACGAGTACGGCACGCGGCTGACCAAGTTCGTGCGCTCGCGGCTCTTCGACATCCAGGGCAGCAGCAACGAGGCGGACCAGTTCTCGACGCCTCCCAGCAGCGGCAACATCCTACACATGTCGGGCAAGGAGCAGCACTACACGGCCGTGAACATCGGCATGGACCCGCGGGCGTCGAGCGAGGCACGGGAGCTGTCCATGTCGTCGCTGGACAGCCACGGCCTGCTGTTCGCGTCCACGTCGTCCTCGCCCTCGGTCGCGTACTCGTCGAGCGAGAGCCCGGCGTCACACCGCGCGTCCGAGGGCGCACGCTCCTCCACCTTCTTCGTCTAGTCGCCGCCTTCATCTTGTATGCGTGCGCAGTATGCATCCACTCGCCTTTGACCCCGATAACCAACTGTACGATACACCTACATAAAACTCACGAGGGCAACATGGGTACGCCACGAGATGGCTACATTTTCCGAGTAAAGTTCGCATTGCTGGGAATTTTATGATGTCTCTGGTAAGTACGGAAAGTCACATAACATTATTGCAAAACCGAACTTAGGAGCGGATCCCGCCTAACTTACCTGGTGCTTTTTGGGCGACCCAACGCGGCAACACCAAGCGCGAGAAAGATGGACGAAGACGGAGGTGAGGACGCGCTCACTGACGGCTCTATCGCGCCCCGCGCTAGGCTTGTGCCTTGATAAAGCGCATGGAATTGTAGTGACGGGCCTCTCGTGCCGCTTGACCTGCATTTCCAACGCGGAATGCTGCCGAAACTAACGAGGACGCGGGCGAAAATGAATGCGTGAGCAGTGTCGACGGGATATGCGTGGGAGGGCTCGCTCGAGCGCAGCTGGGACGACATTGAGGAGGACGAGACGGGCAACCTCAAGATCGACGTCGCCGTCAAGAAGCAGCAGCGCCAGCGGTGCGGCCCCCTTGCTGTGTGGGACGATGGTGATTTCGATGCTGACCCTCCCCTTCTAACGGTGATCGCCCTCCCGCTTCAGCCGCCTGGAGATCGCGCGGAACGTGCGAAAAGGCCTGATCCGGTACGTGTATGTGGTGCTGGACCTGTCGCGCGGCATGGCGGCCAAGGACTGGAAGCCGCACCGCCTCGCGTGCGTGAGCGACGTGCTGCAGCAGTTCGTCAAGGACTACTTCGACCAGAACCCGATCTCGCAGCTGGGCGTGATCGGCATCAAAGGCATGAAGTCCGAGAAGCTCAGCGAGCTGTCGGGCAACCCGAAGACGCACATGGAGCGCATCAAGGACGCGCTCGCCGTGGAGAAGGAGCCGTCGCTGCAGAACGCGCTTGAGATCGCCAAGAGCTCGCTCAAGACCGTGCCTGCATATGGCAGTCGAGAGGTCGTAGTCGTGTACGGCAACCTCGTGACGGCGGACCCGGGCGATATTTTCCAGACCCTGGCGTCCTTGAAGCGTGAGAACATTCGCGTCTCCTTCATCGGCATCGGCGCCGAGATGCACCTCCTGCGCCGGATCGCGGACGAGACGGAGGGCACGTACCACGTCGCGATGGACAGCGCGCACTTGAAGCATTTGGTGACGGCGTTCACGTTTCCGAGCCCGACGGCAGCCACGGCGGCGTCCAAGTTCGCGACGCTGGTGGAAATGGGCTTTCCGCAGCGCCGGACGGGCGTGCTGTCGCTCTGCGCGTGCCACCAGGCGTTCACGACGGTCGGGTATTTGTGCCCTCGCTGCAAATCAAAGAACTGCGACCTGCCTACGACGTGCCAAGTGTGCAGCCTGCCGCTCGTGTCGTCGCCGCACCTCGCGCGCTCGTATCACCACTTGTTCCCGGTGGCCAAGTTCGCCAAGCAGGAACTGATCGCAGGCTCTGCACTGGTCGAGAAGAAGTGTTTTGGCTGTCTGCTGCCACTCGCGATGGACGTCGAGGGCGCCGTGTACACGTGCGGAGAGTGCAGCAACACGTTCTGCAGCGAGTGCGACGTGTACATCCACGACTCGCTGCACAATTGCCCCGGCTGCTGATGAGTTTAGTTGACGAGGCCTCGGACCGAGCGAGGAAGACACTGCGAGCTCGCCATATTGAGAGACAAACAAATGCAATTGAACCTTTTCGTGATAGAAGCAACGGCAACTGCAAGATGCAATGGCGTGGCGGACTCGCGGCAACTTGAAGAGCGCTGATCTCCTACAATCCGGAAATACTGGTGCAAAGAAGTGCTTTATAAGACACCTTAACCTATTCTCAAGGGGACATAAATTTGATGCCCGAGTGATATCGTCCTGATTTCGTCAAAGTTGATAAAAATCACACCCTTAATACGACAATTTAACGGGGACAGTTCAATCTGTCAGGAGGTCGTTGGCTTGTGGGCCGAATTTCGTCGCCGTCGTGCAGCCCATGACGTCTGTGGGGCGTTACTCATTTGTTTCAGAGCTTCCCCTCAAATAATACCAAATACAAAACCGCAGATGCGGAATTTGTCCTGTCATCTCAGAAAATACGTCGACCCATCCACTCGAGCTAAAAGCCGCTGAGCTCGGACGGATTTCATCATCCCAGCGCCATCGATGAGGTCGATTCGTTTATATAGGAGTTTATATACCAACCTGGGGATTAGCTCACGTTTGGCCCACATCCACATGGAAATCGCTCGATGTCATTGCCACGACGCGACTCGCCATCGCATCGATCCGGTCACCCATTCATCGCTCAGTAAAATGCGCGAGTCTCTTTCTTGCACGCCTGGTGTCCTGACCCGAGCGTCATTTCCTTATCGTCCGCGTGGGAAGCGCATCGTCAACTCCGCCTGATATCCAAGGCCCGCGTCTGAGATGATGCACGCTGTGCAGTCCGCTGTTGCTGCCGAGAGGAGCCCATGCTCGCTGCAGGAGACGGTCAAGTCTCTCAACCTCCGCTCTCCGTTGACGTCTTCTACCGAGACGGACTCGAGCACTGAGGACGAAGAGCACGAGTTCGAGGCGTCCTGGACGCACGAGGTGCTCGATGCGACCACCACGTGCGCGGACGAGCTGCCGCCCATCGAGATCTCCTTCTCGGCTTCGGGAGGTGCGTTCGTCTACCAGATGGGTGTGGCCGCGTACATCCAGGACCACTTCGACCTGTCGGACTGTCACTTCTCGGGCTGCTCGGGCGGGTCGTGGGCCGCCACCTTGCTCGCGTCGGGCACGTCGGTGCACAAGGCGTGGCAGGTGATCAAGCGCACGCAGGGACGCCTGGTCGAGAACCCCAAGTGGTACTCTGGCTACGGCCGCTACTCGAACATTATCGCTGAGACCATCAAAGAGCTGTGGCGCGACGACCCGGCCGTGTTCAAGCGCGTGGCCGACAAGCACTTGTCCATCGCGGTCACCAAGTTCCCGTCCTTCACGCCCGAGAAGCACACGGCCTGGGAGAGCCTGGAGGACCTGACTAAGTCCATCCTGGCCTCGTGCCTCATCCCGTTCGCGCTCACGGGCAGGCCCTGTATCTCGCACCGCGGCGCGTGGTACATTGACGGCTGCGTGACCAACTTCACAGGCGCCAAGCGCGACGGGTACTCGACCTGGAGCGAGTTGTCCTATCACGCGGCGCAGCTCGCGCTCGACTCGGTGCGCTCGGCGTCCACAACCATCGCGCAATACGTGATGCCGTCGTCCTTGGCCAAGTACGTCGCCAACCGCTTGTACAACGTGGTCCCGACGCTCTCGAGCCCGCTCGACGCCGTCGCCCCCAGCAGCGAATCCGCCTTCGACAAGCCGCGCTCGCTCGTCATCAAGCCCTACACGTGGCGCTCGCAGGCCGTCACTGCCTACCACCTGTCCGTGGACGTGGCCAAGCACCAACAGCGCTTCGACGAGGGCTACGCCGACGCGCTCGAGCACCGCGACGAGCTCGAGGCGCTGCTCAAGCCCCGTGCCGCCACCTCACGCGTCGACTGAAAACGTCCCGCATTCGTATTTACCCCAAGCTGTCCATAATCTATTTGAAGAGAAGTCGTATTTTCACCTAAAATCTTGACTTTTCAAAATACTCCTACCGTATCTAGCTGAAGCTGTAAATCAAAGTCAAATTGATTTCTAAACCAAGCAAACATAAATTCGTACTTTAACGAGTACTCGCAGTGGTTATGCAAGTGCTCTTGTAGAGGGAGATTCGCCCTGCAGGACTGACCGCCCCGTCCTCTTCATACTCAACACGGCACTTGAAGCGACCGACGGACGATGCTGTCGGACTGGGCGACGGACGCGCTGGCGGCGCTCGCGCGGCGCGTCGACGGCCAGCGCGAGACGCTGCTGCTGGTGGAGGAGGTACTGCTCATCCTGTCGGCCACGGTCTCGTTCGCGGGCTGCGCGCTCATCTTCGCCACGTGGAAGCGCGTGGCGGCGCCAAACTACCTGAGCCGCCGCATCATCACGTCGCTCGGGCTCTCGGGCTTGCTCACGGCCTTCGGCTTCTCCTTGTACGCTCTTTTTCTCGGCCGTAAGGGTTGTGTAGTCGCTTGGTCACATGCTCATCGCTGTCTGTTGGCAGCTCCATCGTGGTGAACGGCCTGGGCGACAACTACGCGCGGCAGGAGAGCCTGTGCTACCTGCAGGCGTTCACGCTGCAGTACTTCTACCTGGCGTCGTACCTCTGGACCGCTTGCTTTGCCTTCCACCTCTTCCAGATCATCGTCCGCCGGTAAGCATGGGGCACTATTCAAAGCGACTCGCCGTGCGCTCCAACTCACTAGCGCGTTGCCTTCTGACGCAGGAACGAGTACCCGGAGAAGTTCCTGTGGATCTACCGATGCGTCGCGTGGGGGATCCCGGGGCTGGAGCTCGTCTATCTGGTGCTGCGCCAGCTCACGGGTCATCTCGGCGTAGGGGCCGCTGACCGCCGCTGGTGCTGGATCGCCGTGCACGACCCAGTCAGCCGCAGTCAAGGCGCCAGCATCGACTCTGTCGTCGACACAAACTACACGTTGAATAACCACGACCCGGCGGAATGGCGAATCAACGGAGCGCGGCAGCAGATGCTGCTGTTCTACGCGCCGATCGCGGTCGTCTTCTTATTCAACGCGGTCATTTACCACCGGATCCTGCGGTTCCTGGCCGCGGACCCGATGGCCGGGCGGTTCCGCAACAAGGTGATGCTGTACATGGGCATCTTCTTCCTCTGCTCGGTTTGGGGCGCAGTCAACCGCGTGGTGCAGTTCACGCGCGAGACCCACGCGCCCAACGCGTTCCTGACGCTCATGGAGTGCGTATGCGACCCGCTCCAGCCGCTGCTCAACGCCCTCGCCTACGGGATCAACAAGCGCTCGCTGGACGCGTATCGCGACCGACTCTGCGGCTCGGCATCGTCGACGTCTCCGTCGTCATCGTGGTGGACGTCGTGGGTGTACTCGTCGCTGGCCTCAAGCGGCGACGAAGACGACGACGACCAGCTGACGCTCGAGGAAGAGGACGCCACCATCAGCGGCGACTTCCGCCCGACCGCGAGTCTGCTGACGAACGACCAGCTCTCGCCAATCGTTGCTAGCGTCGCTCGCAACGGCACTAACGCTAGCAATGGCATGGAGTTCGCGCAGTACCACGACCTGCTCGACCAGGAGTTCGCCCAGTACTTTGAGGCTCCTCGACGCAGCAACAGCGGTCGAAGCAAGCGGTCCAAGCGCGGCGCGTTTCGATAGGTATAGTATCAGCGATATTTAGCGTAATATCATATCGTCTTGCGATGGAAAGTGGGCTTCGTACCCAAGTAATTCGAAGTGACATCCTTATCACTGCATAATCACTGATCGGATACGGCAACCAACCAACTTAAAGTCGTCACCACCTTCGCGCCGCTCTACACGCTGCTTCACGTGTGAAGTAGCGGTGGAGCCGACACCGCTTGCATTCCAACGACTCAAGAAATCAAATCAAAACTCCAACTACACTGGTGGGGCGCGGTGCTCAACCTAAAAGAGCGACGGCGAGGGCTTGCCGTCGGCGGCGGCGCTGGACGTGCGGCGTGCTCCGGTCGCGTCCGCCTTGAGCTTGAGGTAGAAGTCCTGCAGCCACAAACAAACAGATCAAAACATATCAGTGACCATACCATAGTCAACAGAGAGACGAGCGCGAACTCACCCAGAGGTACTTGCGCTTCTCCTGGTCCTGCAGCAGCTTGATGATCTCGGGGATGAGCGCAACGACCTGGTCGGCGCCGAACTTGTCCGTCAGGTAGCCCGAGAACTGGTCGTCCGCCATGCGGTTCTGTCCGTAGTCCTTGCAGTTGGCCTTGAACTCCTCGACGCCCGCAGGGCCGGCGTAGCCCTCGATCATGCCGAGCACGCGGTCGTATACGGTCTGGATGTCGGGGCCGACGGCGGCGGCAGGCATGCGGTCCAGGAACGGCGCGAGTAGCTTGTTCTTGAGGTACGCGCCGTTGCCCGAGGGCGGCACCGTTAGTATGCGATCGATGGCATCGTACAGCTGCGAGGCGGCCGCGGGCTGCTCCACGGCGCCCGTCAAGATCTCGGTCGGCGTGATGTCGCGGCCGTAAAACTTCTTGTTGATGTCCGAGCGCGCCGCGATCGCCGAGCCCTGGAGACCCACGCCGCCGAACAGGCCCTTGCTGTGGCTGTACGTGTAGTTGGGCGCGACGCCCGAGGCGCTGAAGTTGGCGTTGGCGCCGGCCGCGCGGCCGTAGGGGCCCGCGGCGAACTCGAGGTTGGCGCCGGCCGAGAGCTGGCCGCGCTGCATGAAGCTCTTGACGGCCGTGTCCGAGTTGAGCACGATGAGGAACTCGATGAGCTGGCCGCCCGCCTCGGCGCCGAAGCCCATGCCCATGGTGCCGATGGCGCTCGGCGCCGACCAGCGGCCGTCCGGCAGTTTGGAGATGACGATGCCCGTGCCCACCTTGCCCGTCCAGATGAAGCCCGCCTTAATGACCGTCAGGAACGCCAGGCCCTTGGCCTCGTGGATCAAGTCGATCGGGATGCGCTTGTCCGCGTCCACGCTCGGGTTGAACAGGTGTTCCAGCGTCTGCTCCGCGCCGCGGATCGCGCCCTCCATCGTCGTGATCGCCTCCGTCATCTTGCTTGGCTTGTCTTTTGGGTCTCGAGCTTTTCCGACAATGAGGACAACGAAAGGGGGTGAAAAAGAAGGAGACGAGTACAGTGGGAAATGTCTAAAATAGAGGTTGGACACCTCTGGATCACTTATAGCAGTAGATAGAGGGTGTTTTGGAAGAAAAATGCGAGTTTTTCTACTGTTTTCTGGATAAAAACATCCGACATGTCGCTTGCTTTTTCTTCTCTGTTTACTCTATGTTCTGGATTTTGTTTGATATCCCACGTGACGCTTGCATTCCTACCATCATGTTTATTCTTAGTATGCGTTATCAAAGGATTTATGAAGTGAATACATGAATACGTTCTTATTATTAATAAAAAGATTCCATTGACAGCATCGAAAAAAACATACCACTTCACATATTCGTTATTACATTCATGGTATCCACGCCGACCCACGTCGTCACCGTCACGCCCCGAAGCCACTTTTGACAAGCGAAAAGCTCTGCGAGAATGGCTCACACGGTGTTGATGGCGCCGCTCTCAGTGCAAACGACCCATTCCACCGAACGACCAATGTGCAGCGTCAACACTGCAACGGCGACATGACCAGCAAGACGACCCCGTTCGCCACTGTAAAAAAAATTAAGTACTTACTACAAGTATACCCTGCTCTTCCTCTCCATCGTCTCTGCATCGTGCTGCTGCTTCTCTCCGTCAGAGGCTGAGCTTGGCGAGGTAGTCGCTGAGCGACGGCGCCTTGGTCAGCTCCAGCACGGCGTGCGCGAGCAGCTCATAGTCGCGCCGCTCGTTGTACATCTGCGCGCTAATGCGCACGTAGAAGGCGTTCTGGAACGGCACCACGCGCACCACCACGCCGAACCGGTCCATGAGGAAGTCCATGATCATGTCGCACACTACCAGCGCCTCCTCGTTCGTCAGCGGGTCCCCGCTCGACGAGTTGGGCCAGCTCACGGGCAGCCGCACGTTGCTCACGAACGGCGCGCGCTGCCACGACGGCAGCAGCGTGTCCGTCTCCCAGGTCGTCGCCAAGAAGTTGGCGGCCCAGTCCATCAGCCCCTTGTTGTGCGCAAACACGCGGTCGTAGCCGACGCTCTCGTAAAAGTCGAGCGCCGTCACGATCGTCAAGAAGTTGGACTCGTCCCGCGTGCCCTGGATCGAGAACTCCTCCATGAAGCCCTGGCCGTAGCCGAGCGACGTCACCACCGGCCGCACCGTGTTCTGTTGGATGATGGTCAAAAGCACGCAGTTAGATGTGACAATTCTCATCAATGCGGGTAACCAAAGAAGTACTCGACGTACCTGATACTCCTTGGTCACGTGCAGGAACGAACACGACTTGGAGCCGAAGAGCCACTTGTACGCCGTGCCGACGTAGAAGTCGGCGCCCAGCTCGTTCAGATTGAGCGGCAGCTGGCCGGGCGCACTGGCTCCGTCCACGAGAACGGGGATGCCGCGCGCGTGGAACACGGGGATGAGCTTCTCGAGCGGCAGGACGAAGCCGGTCGTGCTGGCAATGTGGTCCAGCACCGCCAGACGCGTGTTGGGAGTGATGGCGTCCGCCACATGCTCCACCAGCTCGTCAAAGCTCTCGATCGGCAGCTGAATGTCTACCACCTTGAGCTCCACGAACTCTTGCATGCAGTAACACAGGTGCCGCAGCGTGTTCAGCACCGCAGGGTCTGCTCAAACAAGTGGACGAATAGAGTTTTAGCACCCGAATTTAAGGCCTCAGAGGTGAAGAGCGAGTGCGTACATGTGAGGTTGAGGCACAGCACTTCGTCTCCGTCCTGCAGATCGAGCGACTGGAGCACGGCGTTCATGCCCGTGGTCGCGTTGGTCACAAACACCACGTCCTCGGGGTCGGCGCGCAGGAAGTTGGCCAGCCGCGCTGCTGCGTGCCGCAGCATGGGCGCGCACTCGCGGCGCATGAACCGGTCCGGATTGGTCTCCATCTTGTTGACAAAGTGCGCCTGCGCCTGGAGGACTGCAGTACGATGCCTATCGTCAGCCACTCGCCCACATCCAAACGGACGCCTCTACCCCTCCGCTGTACCTGCTTTGACGGCCGTGCCGTACGCGTTGTGGTTGAGGAACACGAGGTTCGGGTCCAGGTTGAACAGGCTGCGGCACTCGCGCCCGAGCGGCAGGTTGTGCAGGTAGTTCCGGCAGCTCGGCCACAGCGCGCTCATGCCCGCGCTGTCCTGCACGTTCGGCCCCGCGTTGAACGGCGTTCCCATCGACGGCCCCTGTCCCTGCTGCTGTCCCTGTTGTTGTTGCTGCTGTCCCTGTTGCTGCTGCTGCTTGGCCACCGTCGGTCCGACGGCTGGCGCGCCCGCGTACGAAGACGCCACGGACGTGGCCGCCGCCGTCGACGCGACCGGGTGCGTCGCCATCGCGCGTCCGCCTGTGGGGCTGGTGGGTAGAGAGGAAGCCGCGAACAGGAGCAGGAAGGCGGTCGCGTCGCCTCTTCTCCTTCTCTGCGCTATTCTGTTCCTGTTGCGATATTGCGATGTGAGCGTGTTGTCTTGTGGGGGGCGAGTGTGTCGGATGAACGGATCAGTGGGCTGTATTTGTGGTTAAAGAGTTGTTGTGGTTATTTCTCGTAATTTACGGAGAGTTGAAGAGAAGATGCAGGGCCACGGGAGTCGCAGAATACCCCTTGGGCCGCGGATAGGGGCCAAAAATACGGTATTTTACACGCCAATCGCTGCGAAGAGGATGGGGCTCGTCACCATAAATTTGTGATCACGGAAGAGATGTCCGTCCGATGGTTGTTTTATGACGTTTTCTTTGCTTGGATAAAAGCATCATAAAACCGTATTACTGAAAACTGAATCGAATACTGTTCGATTGCTTGATCCGGCGGCGGATCCCGAAACCCGCAAGCTCATTGGCAGACACGTCATCTCCCCACCCGTTGTAGTTCGCCGGGTTGCCAACAAGGTGTTGGAGCGGCTGACGAGCGGAATGAAGGGAACAAAATGTCATCCAGTACAGTATTGTACGCATTGAATCTTGACTGGGCGTCGTGCAGGACGATGCCTCATGGACGTCAGGCGCTGAGCCGCGAGCAGCGCTGACACGGTTGTAAACTCGGGGCTGATTGGGTCTGGCACCAGCCATTTGCTCAGAAACGTGCCGCTTTCGGAGTGACACGTCGCCTGACCTATCCGCGACAATTTCAGTACAATTTGCTGCCAATACCATGATATATTCTACAAATCAATTTTGTTTATTTTCAGTGAAAACTACTAAGTAAATTTACATCTCGCGAATCTAAGCTAAACTGACATTTTCAATGTTTCGTAAATTTTACTTTAATCTCGTCGTCAGTGCAATTTACAGTTCTTCTGCGACGAGAGTGGAATAAAATATACCGGAAAGTAATTTATCGAGGCCCACTTTTCGCATTTGCGCAAATTCCGATTTAGCGAAACGGTTGAAGTCGGCTGTGTTTCAATGCGCCCAAACGGCAAAGACCAGGCGCTCGGGCGCGTCGTTCTGGCAGTTGAACTGGTCCAAGGAATCAAAAAACCCAATCGGCATCGAGGCGGCGCGCTGCCGCAGCGGCATTGGCGCGCGCCGAAGTCGTAACTGGCCGCACTCACCAATCAAATCGGCGCGGAACCCCGACGTGGACGCCTCCAAGCTCGCGTAAGCAATCGATCGACGGAGGCGATAGGAAAACGCACAGCCGCCGGGTGCGTGTCGCTTGGAGCAGCGCGCGTCCTGGGAGTGGCCCTGACTCGTTATTGGGGACACTGGAGGATGAATCAGTGCTGCAAGTGGTTCAATCCGCTCTGCAGTTCGCGATTCGCTTAGACGTAGGTGATGTGCGGCGCTACACGTCAATAGAAGGCGCTGAATTGACGGCACCGTGACGTTATCTGGTCCAGGCGATCGAGGAAATATCGCTGTCCGCCTCTGTCTCTGTGGCTGTTCACGGGAGGATCCTCGCTATCCGGAGAATATCGAGGTGTGTAGCCGAGCTCAATCTCGTTGCTGTGTCTGCGAAACACGACCTGAACAACGTAGTTGAGGCCGTCGAGGGGCTAAGGCTGAGGGCGCGAGCCGCGCTCGCTTTGACTGGTCTTCGTCAAGGCAGCAGCATCAATATCAGCGAAGCTGGTGGCGGTCGAGGACGATCCACAAAGATCATGTCGGCAAGCGACGACAAGTTTGGCGCCGTTGCTTTTGTATGGAACAGCACGTTCAGGTCGCTCATTCGATTGAGATCAATAGAAGGATTGGGGTGATTGAGATCAATAGAAGGATTGGGGTGATGACTCGTTCGTGGCACGCCATCGCATCGGCCGCGTCGGTCCGGTAGAAAGCTCGAGGGAGTGCTGGAAGCAGTTAGTCAGTGGTGAACGTGGATGAGAGGCATCTACGTGTGCTGATACTGCACACTGGAAGATGATGTCGGCGTCAATTTCATAACGCGGACGTATGAGCGCTGGGGGGGGGGGA